>JAJOOR010028280.1:0-16954 GCA_036250505.1 Solanum acaule | reverse complement strand
GCAAATTCCTGCAAATATATTATTGTTAAGTCTATTTTGTCTATGTTCTAATTCTTGTCTTTTCTCTATAATTATTTCAGCTAGTTTTTGTCTATATTCGTTATTCTCGTTATTCATTGTATTTTTTAAATATTGAATATATTTATATTCTATTTTAGATATATTATCTATTAATTGTTCTAATTTGTCGTTATCAGTTTTTGTGATATTGAGTTGTTTATATTTCAGATATAATTTGTTTAATTTTCTTCTTATTTTTCTTAATTTTCTACTAGTACGTTTCTTTTGTGATATAAATCCCGTACATTTTGTCGGCATGCACATAAATTTACCTTAGACACCATAATGATAAGAAGAAGTGGCAAAAAAGTACGTAAAATGCCCTTAAGATAAAAAGTTATGTAGGTATTAGTTATACATGTATTAATTATGCAGGGTTTAATTATACATGCATTAGTTATGCAGGATTTAATTATACATGTATTAGTTATGCAGGATTTAGTTAGACATGTATTAGTTAGGTAGAGTTTAGTTATGTAGAGATTACAATATATGAGTGAACTAATTTTTATTTCTTAATTTAAAAAATAATTAGTGACCTAATATTTATTATAGTCATTAAAATAACTAACTATATAAATAACACATTAAAATTAAATAAACACCAATAGCTAAAAATAATAAAGAAAATAACAAATAACTAAAACTAATTAAATAATTTGTATTCAATAGGATTAAGCAATTAATCAATAGGTAATTTAAATTAAAATTACTAAAAAATAACTAAAAAATTAAAACTTATATTGGCCATGTGTTGTAGAGAAACTAAGCAAAGAAATTGATTACAGATAATAGTCATTGTTGTACCGCCAGAGGAAAAAATTAATAAGAATTTAAGTAAAGAAATTAAAAGTAACTAAGGAATTAACAAGGAAAAAAAAATAGTTGTGATTGACTTAACATGTAATAACTATTTGATTTGTTGTAAATTATTATACATTTAAAAGTAAATTGATAGGGGTAAAGGTGTAATTTACTAGTTTAAACATGTATAACTAATACCCACATAACTTATTTCACCTTTTATCCCACATAAATTATACATAGATTTCCTAATAAGTTATAAAAGTTTTAGTTATATAGGATTACAAAAAATACAACCAAACACCATATACATGAATAACTTTTATACAACATTTGAAATCTATTAACCAAACATTGTATAAAATTAATACATAAATAATTTTATCCTAATTGCAAACCAAACATGGTATTAAATTAATACATAAATAACAATATTATTCATACATTAGTTATAGATTAAATCAGCTACCAAACGACCCCTATGATTACAAAAAAAAGGTATGTAAATCCCCTTAAGAAAGTAAATAAATGCACACTAATTTCATTCCGTTCTTTATGTAAGTTATCCAAGATTTATCATGTAGTTGATAATTAACCAATTCCCCATTTTATGTAGTTATCATATGACGTTTGAATAGACTATAACAAAGGCTAACTTTAAAACCATATTTATCCATATAATTAAAGAATAATTTTGAGCTCCAACCACACACAAATAGGGACTTGATTAGAAAATTTATGGGGAAACTACATAAATGGGCCATAAAATCTAAAATAATTACAAGTTTATACCTAAACCCAAAGTAATTCCTGAAATACTCATTCTCTCATAAATAATTACAGCCCATACCCCCACATTAAGGCTGATAATTTTTGCTTAACTGATACTAAATCAGTATCATATATTGTATTGATATCATTAAGGCTAATAATTTCGCTTAACTGATACTAAATCAGTATCATATATTGTATTGGTATCAGTAAGGTTGATAATTTCGTTTAACTTGATACTATGATACTATATCAGTATATATATATATAATATATATTGATATCATCAAAGTTTCTTGTTCAAAAATTACTCATTAGTCAATGATACTATAAGAGTATATATATAAATATTTTATGGTATCATTAAGGTTTCTTGTTCAGAAATTATTCATTAGTCAATGATACTATAAGAATAAATACTCTTATAGTATCATTGACTAATAAGTAATTTCTGAACAAGAAATCTTAATGATACAAATACAGTATATATATACTGATTTAGTATCAATTAAGCGAAATTATCAGTCTTAATGATACCAATACAGTATATGATACTGATTTAGTATCAGTTAATCGAAATTATTAGCCTTAATAATACCAATACAATATATGATACTGATTTAGCATCAACCAAGAGAAATTAGTTAGTGGTATATAGTGTAATTATTTAGCGGGGTATGAATGTAAAGAAATATATGTTTGTAATTATTTTACTTTTATGGGGTATTTGCTTAGTCTCCCCAAAATTTATTTATCAACAAGGGTTAAATAGGAAAAAGGCTAGTTGAATAAAGAAGGCTTACTATATAAATATGCTCTTTAACTTGGCTTTAAATCACATTTATGCCCTTCAACTTTGGGTCTGCACAAGTAGACACTTAAACTTGTATAAAGTTGAACAAATAAATACACATGTCCTACATGTCATTTTTTGTCCTATGTGTATTGTGTCACGTAGCACTCATGTGTCTACTTGTTCAAGTTTATACAAGTTTAATTGCCTACTTGTGCATATCCAAAGTTGAAGGGCACAAATGTGAAATGAAGCGAAGTTAAAGGGCCCATTTATGTATTTTGCCAATAAAGAATTACAGAAAAATGACTAGCATAACTATTCTCTGAGAAACATACACATAAGTGTATTTTCAATACTCCGCTTCGGCTGAAGAGAGGGAAACAGACGCCTGTTTGTTAGATTTCCAAGAAATAGGTGAATCGCCCAAACTTATGAAAAACCCACTAATTGACCTCCTTGTATCTTGACAGGATGCCCAGTCGACATCACAAAAAGCCTTGAAGGAAAATGAAGATGAAGTAGACATGAACAAACCCTGAATAGGGCAATGCTGGAGGTAAATCACCACTCTTAAAGCATCATCATAATGTGAAAGGCACGATTTTTGCATAAACTACCTAAGAATCAAAACGAAATGACACAAATTGGGGCATGTATGAGTCAAATAGTTAAGTTTACTGATGAGGTGTTTGTATAGTGTAGGATCTGTCATGAAATCCCCTAAATCTGCAAATAATTTAACAGATGGATCCAAAGGAGAAGAAGCAAGTGGATGATGAGCTACATCAAACTCCTGTAGAAGCTTCAAGGTATATTTTCTTTTACTGATGATAATACCCTGTTTTTCCTTCAAGATTTCCATGCCTAAAAAATAATGGAGAAGACCAAGGTCTTTGATCTTAAATTTTGAGTGAAGAAATAACTTAAGAGTAGAGATTTCTTGGTGATCATCACTCGTAATAAGGATGTCGTCCACATAGACGACAATAATAGTAGTAAGAGGCCCTAACATCATAAAAAAACAAAGAATAGTCATTGAGTGAGGCAATGAAACCCTTAAAACTGAGAGCTCATGCAAGTTAGGCATACCATTGCCGAGAATCCTGTTTGAGACCATAGAGAGACTTGCGGAGCTTACAAACCATATTAGGGTGAGGACGAACCAAATCAGTTGGAAACTTCATATAAACCTTCTCTTGTAAATCACCTTGAAGAAAAGCATTATTGAGATCAAATTGAAAGATGTCCCAAGATTTCTTGGCTGCAATAGCCAACAAACATCTAATAGTGGTCATCTTAACAACAAGGGAGAAAGTTTCAGTGAAATTAATTCCCTGTTGTTGAATGTCACCTCTCACAACAAATCTGGCCTTTAATCTCTCCAAAGTACCATCAACATGTTGCTTAACTTTGTAAATCCACTTACAAGGTAAACCATGAGGCAAAGGAACCACATCCAAAGTGTTGTTGGATTGCAAAGCTTCAAGTTCAGCAGTCATGGCTTGCAGCCAACCGGGATGAGAACAAGCTTGTGTATAACTAGTAGGTTCTAAGCTATGAGAGGTATTGTGAATAATGTGTTGATTGGGTGAAGAAAGAGTATGAACAGAAATAGTGGAAGGGGTGTGAGTAGAGGAGAAACAGTAGTGGATGACATCAGTAAGAGTTATAAGATTGCAGATGAGAATGAGCCTTCCTTAATGTAGACATTGATGACCTTTTGAGAGTAGGATCAAGGGAGGAAGGAACATGTGTGGTAGATGATAAAGGAGAAGCTATAACAGGTTCAGAGAGGTTGGGTGAAGGAGGAGAGGATACCAAAATTGGATCCAATGAAGGAATAGTAGGAGAGGTAGAGTTCTGAGGAAAAGATGGAGAAGAAAAAAAATCAAAATCAATAGTCTGAAAAAAATAGGAGGAACATATTGTGCAGTAGCAAATGGAAAGATATGCTAAACAAAATGCACATCTCTAGAAATGAAGATTTTCTTAGTATGCAGGTCCAATAACTTGTAACCTTTCTGATTTATAGGATATCCCAAAAGTGTACAACTTCTGGCCCTTGAGTCAAACTTACCTCTCCCCTGACTCAAAGTATTAGCATAACATAAGCAACCAAAACATCTTAAGAAATGATAAGAGGGGGGTTTCCCAAAAATCAATTCAAAAGGTGTCTTGCCATCAAGAACTTTGGATGGGAACCTGTTAATAAGAAAGTCGCCGTTAAGATACATTCTCCCCAATAAATCATAGGAACTTTTGATTGAAATATGAGTGCCCTGGTAGTTTCAAGTAGATGTCTGTGCTTCTTTTCAACAATTCCATTTTGTTGAGGGGAAGCAACACATGAGGTCTGATGAATGATGCCAAATGAGTTAAAGAAACAAAGACCTGCCTCACTTTTCCCTAGCTCAAGAGCATTATCTGATCTCACTATCTTTACCTTTGCATCAAGCTGTCTTTGCACCATCTGTATAAAGGACTATAAAGCATGGAGAGAGTTACTCTTACTGGCCAATAAATATGTCCAAGTAGCCCTGCTATAGTCATCAACTATATAAGAAAATATCTATGATGATTATAAGTTGGTACCTTGTAGGGCCCCCAAGTATCAACATGAATTAACTAAAATTTGGATTTAGATTTATTTTGACTAATAGGGAAGGGAAGCCTAGATTACCTAGCTTGTGGACAAATATCACAGTAACAATCAAGACTAGAAGGAACAAAAATGAAACTGACATTTTTCATTGATGTTAAGGGAAAATGCCCAAGTCTAATGTGCCACAGCTTTAAATCAGAAATTGCACTAGAACGAACAGAAAAATGAAAAGAAACAGATTGGGAAATAGAACAAGACTTATTCATATCATTTTAAGATAACTGGGAAACAGTTAACTGAAAACTAGGCTTCTTAGGATTTGGCTGAAGCAAGTAGCGACCCTCTTTAGTTCTACCAAAAACTTGAGGATTCTTCATGGAATGGCCCTGCATTAGACATTCATTAGAATTGAAAAAAAGTGAAAGGTTGAATTGACAACATAACTTATGAACTGATAGTAAGTTATATTTGAAACTAGGAACAGAGATGACATTATTCAAAGTTAGATCAGAAACCAAACACACAACACCAGTATGAGTAATATTGATAGAGTCTGAATTAAGAAGATTGATATTTAGAGGAACTGTAAGGGGGCACATAGATAAGAAAGAAGCAGGATTAAAACACATATGTTCTAAAGCACCCGAATCTACAATCCATGTATTTAAATTGAAAACAGAGAAACAAGAACCAAAATACTTCATTAGTGTACCAGCTACTGCATTTGCATTGATCTCAGAAGCATTTGAGAAGTTGGTCTTATCCTCCACTTTCATTTGTGCGAAGGCTTTAAGTAACTCTTTCCCATTTTGAAACAAAAAAATGATTTTGTCTTGATTGAAATATTGATAGATAGCATGAGCATTGGATCCAACGTTTGCCTCCATGTTGACCACTGCATTTCCTCTTATTTGACCATGACTTCCCTTCTCATTTGTAAACTGAAAGTCTTCTGGAAACCCAATCAACCTATAACAGTACAACTTCAAGTGTCCATTCTTTCCACAGTGGGTGCAGTTTGCATTAGGATCATACTTTCCCTTTGAACTTCTGAAGCTGTTTTTGAGGTTTCTATGAGGCTTGTGAGTTGTCATTCCTAAGATATGTATTTCCATATCTGAATATGTTACTAGTGAATTGTTGAGGCTGTCTTCCGCTATGTTGATTCATGTTACTATTCAGATGAATCAGAGGGCATGAAAAGACTCATGTAAGTCTCCCTCTGATTTTCATCCTGCAAGATCAAGGAGTATGCAATATTGATGTCAGGAAGTTGATTCATTGTTAAGATGCCTTTTCTAGCCTGAGCATAAGTGTCATTGAGTCCCATAAGGAAGTGAATAAGCTTTTCATCCTCCATAGATTTCTCTATTTTATGTTTTCCTTCACAAACAGATACACATGAACATTTGACGTTTGAATTCAAAGAGTCTAGTTCATCCCAGAGTCTTTTAAGATTAGTGAAATATCCTGCTATATTATTGTTTCCCTGAACTAACCTGCCTAATTCCTTTTGTAGGTGAAAGAGTTTAGCATCATTTGACTGACTAAATCGATGCTCCAAGCTGAGCCAAAGTTCTCTAGCAGATTTCGAGTAAATCACACTATCAACAATTTCTCTGGAGAGAGAGTTGAGCAACCATGAAGTTACCATGTCATTAAATCTGCTCCGTAGCTATAGATCTGAAGAACCAACAGCTGGTGGAGGCTGATCCCCTGTAATAAAACCAAACTTGTTCTTTGCTGAAAGAGCAATGAGGGCAGATCTCTTCCATGCCTGGTATCCTTTGCCATCAAAGACACCATTAACGAGGGTCATACCAGGTGCATCTAAGTTTGTGAGAAAATAGGGGTGATTAGAATCAATTCCTGGAGTAGTGTTAGTACTACCAGTTGCTTAGGGTGATAGATAAAAATATAGAGAATTTGTGATTAGGTCTGCTCTAATACCATAAAAGAAAGCAAACATGATTGAAAATTTCTGTGTATATTGATGATCCTCCAATTTACAATTGATCCTATATTTATATACAAGAGAGGAAATAAATAGAACCTTCTATTCTAATTGCTATGCCAGATGTACAAGATTAATTGGCTCAACCTATAACAAACTCTATTCTTTTCTATGTATGTACATTGCATATTTCAGCCATATGCATATCTTTTGTCTATTGGACCATTTATACGAAATGGTCTGATGACTTCTTTTATCTGTTTTATCTGAGGTGGGCTTTTAGCTAGCCCAGTGTTAAAACAATTCTTCAGCCCAGAATATACAACCCTTCTATCCTTTTTAGACCAGATGAGGGGATTAGACTTTTCTAATGAAATCAAAGCCAAACATGAAGCTCTTATCTATTTGTTTTTCCATTCTCCCTTTGATGTCTCATTTCCTTGTTTATCACCAATAACTCCAAATTCCCCCCACAAGATGGAGGGGAGCTAAGTGAGACTTATCTAGGGAAGAAGAGAGCGACGAAGAGGACCAAAGAGAGATTTGGTGAGAAGGTCAGCTAGTTGTGCCTTTGACGGAACAAAAGAGTGAGATGAGCCCAGATAAGTATTGTTGGCGAACAAAATGGCAGTCGAGATCAACATGTTTGGTCCGTTCATGAAAGACCGGATTTCGGGAGATGTGGATGACAGCCTGACTGTCGGAGTGGACTGGGACTGGAAGGTTATGAGGAACTGATAGATCTGAGAGTAATCGCACCAACTAGGTCAACTCTGCAACAAGGCGCCGCATAGATCGATACTCCTCTTTGGTGGAACAGAGGGAAACAAAGGCCTGTTTCTTAGATTTTCAAGAAATAGGTGAACCGCCCAAACTTATGAAAAACCCACTAATTGACCTCCTTGTATCTCGACAAGACGCCCAGTTTGCATCACAAAAAGCCTTGAGGGAAAATGAAGATGAAGTATACATGAACAAACCATGAATAGGGAAATGCTAGAGGTAACTCACCACTCTCAAAGCAACATCATTATGTGAAGGCACGACTTTTGCATAAACTAACTAAGAATTAAAACGGAATGACACAAATCGAGGCGTGTATGTGTCAAATAGTTAATTTTATTGATGAGATGTCTGTATAGTGTAGGATCTGTCATGAAATCCCCTGAATCTACAAATAATTTGACAGATGGACCAAAGGAGAAGAAGCAGGTGGAAGATGAGTTGCATCAAACTTCTGTAGAAGCTCCAAGGTATATTTTCTTTGATTGATGATAATACCTATTTTTCCTTCAAGATTTCCATGCCTAAAAAATAATGGAGAAGACCAAGGTCTTTGATCTTAAATTCTAAGTGAAGAAATAACTTAAGAGTAGAGATTTCTTGGTGATCATCACCCGTAATAAGGATGTCATCCACATAGACGGCAATAATAGTAGTAAGAGACCCCGACCTCTTAAAAAACAAAGAATAGTCATTGAGTGAGACAGTAAAACCCTTAAAACTGAAAGCTCATGCAAGTCTGGCATACCATTGCTGAGAAGCCTGTTTGAGACCATAGAGAGACTTGCGGAGCTTACAAACCATATTAGGGTGAGGAGGAACCAAACCAACTCCTCTTGTAAATCACTTTGAAGAAAAGCATTTTTGACATCAAATTGAAAGATGTCTCAAGATTTCTTGGTTGCAATTGTAACAACCCTCTCAGAATGATGCTACTACTTAACAAGAAAGCTAATATAATACTTGCACATTTAAAAAGGATTACTTTAAGATGTATAGATTATAATTCAATAGAGGAATTTTGCCCAAAATAACAAGTGAAAGGTATAAAGGCTTGTCATTTAGAGGTTTGGTTGATCTCAAATTTAACAAGACAAAAGTTCCAATTTATGGCAGAAGAATCTTTCAAAATAATTTTAAAAAATACACTAAGAGGTTTTCATGTATTATCTATATTACAACCAGACACGTTATAAATTATTACCAACTTCGGGGTACCGAAGTTTGATTGGTTCATGCTTCATACAAACTTTCAAAATAAACTATAAATTTAATACATTACAAGACTTGGGTATATGGGGACATGAACAAATTAGCCTTCAAAATTTCATGTAAATGTACTACATATAGTTTATGTACAAATCCCAATTTATGCAAACTATAGATGCCTATATGCAAATGTGATCTTCCCATAAAGCTCACAAAAATTCCATCTCCAATGGCCAGCTTCAAGTATCCCTTCTAACGTTCCCTACGTTAGAAACAACTATCGCTAAGCATAAAGCTTAGTGGTGTAAAAAATATATACGTGGAGCTGCTAGATTCACCAAGTTACCTTTCAAAAGTCATGGGCAGAACAATTGAAACATAATAAATAAATCAAGTAAACAATAAATTAAGGGTATCAACTTCTATATTTAAAGATCCAAGTGTCAAGAACGCTCATAGCACCATTTCCCAAGAGATCCAATACCAAGGCTCTCCCAATATATACATCATACCGTCACACCCAGCATAATCAAGTATCAAGAAGGACCGAAGCCCTGTATCAAGAAGGGTCAAAGCCCAATAATCAAGAGAATCAAAAACCATATTAAAAATGGCTTCCTAGTTCATACTTAAAATGGACAATTTCCATACTTAAGACGAACCAAAAATCCAGAAAATCCAGAGTCAAGATGGAAAATAATCTGAATCAATAGGAATAACAATAGTGACAAAATCAAATCCACAAGAAGGACAAAGTCCCAACAAGAATGCCAAGTGATCAAGCAATCTGTACAAGTGGGCGAGTTACACAAGTGTCTTGAAAGTCTTAGAGAATATCAATACGACAATACAATGTGACAAGAAGTAACTAAGTTATCGAGATAACCCTTCAAATATACAGGCATATAACAAGAGTACAAGTACAAGTTTGTACCCAAACCTCGGGATTTAGCATAGAAACAGTCCAACAAAACATTAATAATTCAAACCGTAGCCCGACCAACATATCAAGGTTCTCAACTTGTACACAAGTATATATAACCTTAAGAAAACAATTAAATAACTTCTATTAGCTCAATAATGTTGACGTAAAATAGGATCATCATCACAAGTAAGTCTAGCATGTACAAATACAACTATGCTCCCAAAATAGTGAATCTGTCCAGCTTGGTACCTCAAGTCGCAACTTAGATTTGTAAAGGAAAAATGCAAACCTGGACTTTATATCCTTCATGAAAGATGTAGGTACATCTCTAAAGGTTGCAAATAAAAAAGAATCACCGCAAAATATATTTTGTACAAAAAGATATATTCAAAACACTAATAGTTGATCATACATGATTTCAATTTCCGAAATCTGGACATAACTTTCCCTATGTTTCTTCCCAAATTACGAATCCATAATAGCTAAATTAGAGTTTTACATAAACATAAGAGTTGTACGTATACGAAGTAGCTTTCCAAATCATATTTATTCACTGTAAACGAAGTTCTAGAGAACGAGCTATGCATAAATTACCAAAAACTACCCAGTCCAGAAACAAATTTAATCACTTACCAAAGAGAAAGGTGTGTCTCGAATTCCAGCCAAAAGGATCAAGGTTTTCTTGAAATTTTGTGAGTAATCTTGTTAGAGGAAGTTCTACCCCTTTCCTAGAGTTAAGGAACCCCCAATTCTTATAAAGGAGGTGTGAAAATATATATTATCAAAGTGATGTTTATCACTTACTAGATATAGCCAAAAGTCAAAGTTGGCTGCCCAAAAGTAAAAAGTTTGTTGCCCAAAAGTATACATATATCCCAATATGTATATATCTCACCTCCCTTCCAAGTTATAAATAATTCCAATTAGAAAATTACATAAATGCCCCAATACAATACCTTAAATTACGATCACAGTTATGTTAAGCAAGTCTGCAAATATCATAAAATTTCAAGTTCCCAAAATGAGAATAAAACATTTGTAGTAATTAAGCAATGGTGTATCGACAACCGACTCTTGGTTAGTAGTTAGGGGTGTTACAGCAATAGCCAACAAACATCTAATAGTGGTCATCTTAACAACAGGGGAGAAAGTTTCAGTGAAATCAATCCCATATTGTTGTATGTCACCTCTCACAACCAATCTGGCCTTTAATCTCCCCAAAGTACCATCAACATGTTGCTTAACTTTGTAAACCCACTTATAAGGTAAAGATTTTCGACCATGAGGCAAAAGAACCACATCCCAAGTGTTGTTGGATTGCAAAGCTTCAACTTCAGCATGTTATGGCTTGCAGCCAACCTGGATGAGAACAAGTTTGTGCATAACTTGTAGGTTCTAAGATATGAGAGGTATTATGAATAGTGTGTTGATTGGGTGGAGAAAGAGTATGAACATAAATAGTGGAAGGGGTGTGAGTATAAGAGAAATATGAGTAGGTGACATCAGTAAGAGTGATAAGATTGCAGACGTAATCGTGCAGATGAGAATGAGCTTTCCCTAATGTAGACCTTGGGGACCTTCTGAGAGTAGGATCAAGAGAGGAAAGAACATGTGTGGTAGATGATAAAGGAAAAGCTACAACAGGTTCAGAGAGGTTGGGTGAAGGAGGAGAGGATACCAAAACTGGATCCAATGAAGGAATAGTAGAAGAGGTAGAATTTTGAGGAAAAAGTGGAGAAAAAAAAAATCAGAATCAATAGGATGTTCTTAAAAAATAGGAGGAATATATTGTGCAGTAGCAAAAGGAAGGATATGTTTAACAAAATGCACATCTTTAGAAATGAAGATTTTCTTAGTATGCAGGTCCAATAACTTGTAACCTTTCTGATTTATAGGATAATCCAAAAGTGCATAACTTCTGGCCCTTGAGTCAAACTTACCTCTCCCCTGACTCAAAGTATTAGCATAACATAAGCAACCAAAACATCTTAAGAAATGATAAGAGAAGGGTTTCCCAAAAATCAATTCAAAAGGTGTCTTGCCATCAAGAACTTTGGATGGGAACCTGTTAATAAGAAAGTCGTTGTTAAGATACATTCTCCCCAATAACTCATAGGAACTTTTGATTGAAACATGAATTCCTTGGCAGTCTCAAGTAGATGTCTGTGCTTCCTTTCAACAATTCCATTTTGTTGAGGGGAAGCAACACACGAGGTTTGATGAATGATGCCAAAGGAGTTGAAGAAACAAAGACCTGCCTCACTTTTCCCTAGCTTAAGAGCATTATCTGATCTCATTATCTTTACCTTTGCATCAAACTGTCTTTGCACCATCTGTATAAAAGACTGTAAAGCATGGAAAGAGTTACTCTTACTGGCCAATAAATACGTCCAAGTAGCCCTACTATAGTCATCAACTATAGTAAGAAAATATCTATGATGATTATAAGTTGGTACCTTGTAGGGCCCCCAAGTATCAACATGAATTAACTAAAACTTAGATTTAGATTATTTTGATTGATAGGGAAGGGAAGCCTAGATTGCCTAGCTTGTGGACAAATATCACAATAACAATCAAGACTAGAAGGAACAAAAATGAAACTGACATTTTTCATTGATGTTTAGGGCAAATTCCCAAGTCTAATGTGCCACAACTTTACATCAGAAATTGCACTAGAAAAAAGGAAAAGAAACAAATTGGGAAACAGAACAAGACTTATTCATATCATTTTGATATAACTGGGAAACAGTTGATTGAAAACTAGACTTCTTATGATTTGGGTGACACAAGTAGAGATCCTCCTTATCTCTACCAAAAACTTAAGGATTCTTCATGGAATGGCCTTGCATTAGACATTCATTAGAATTGAAAAACAGTGAAAGGTTGAATTGACAACTGAACTTATGAACTGATAGTAAGTTATATTTGAAACTAGGAACATAGAGGACATTATTCAAAGTTAGATCAGAAACCAAACACACAACACCAGTATGAGTAACAGTGATAGAGTCTGAATTAAAAAGATTGATGTTTAGAGGAACTGTAAAGGGGGACATAGATAAGAAAAAAACAGGATTAAAACACAAATGTTCTGAAGCACCCGAATCTACAATCCATGTATTTGAATTGAAAAAAGAGAATCAGGAACCAAAATACTTCATTAGTGTACCAGCTACTGCATTTGCATTGATCTCAGAAGCATTTGAGAAGTTGTTCTTATCCTCCACTTTCATTTGTGTGAAGGCTTCAAGTAACTCTTTCCCATTTTGAAACAAAAAATTGATTTGGTCCTGAGTGAAATATTGATTGATAGCATGAGCATTGGATCCAACTTCTGCCTCCTCCATGCTGACCATTGTATTTCCTCTTATTTGACCATGACTTCCCTTCACATTTGTAAACTGAAAGTCTTCTGGAAACCCAATCAACCTATAACAGTTCAACTTCAAGTGTCCATTCTTTCCACAGTGGGTGCAGTTTGCATTAGGATCATACTTTTCTTTTTTCCCTTTGAACTTCTGAAACTGTTTTTGAGGTTTCAGTGAGGCTTGTAAGTTGTCATTCCTAGGATATGTATTTCCAGATCTGAATATGTTACCAGTGAATTGTTGAGGCTACCTTCCTCTATGCTTATTCATGTTACTATTCATCATGAAAGATGATGAATCAGAGGGCATGAAAGGAATCATGTAAGTCTCCCTCTGATTTCCATCCTACAAGATCAATGAGTATGTAGTATTGATGTCAGGAAGTGGATTCATCATTAAGATGCTTCCTCTAGCCTGAGCATAAGTGTCATTGAGTCCTATAAGGAAGTAAATAAGCTTTTCATCCTCCATAGATTTCTCCATTTTATGTTTTCCTTCACAGACACATACACATGAACATTTGACGTTTGAATTCAAAGGGGTGATTGGAATCAATTCCTGGAGTAGTTTAGTACTACCAGTTGTTGTTCCTGTAGAGACTACAAAATAAGGCAATTCTATTGCTTAGGGTGATAGATAAAAATGTAGAGAATTTGTGATTAGGTCTGCTCTAATACCATAAAAGAAAGCAAATATGATTGAAAATTTATGTGTATATTGATGATCATTCAATTTACAATTGATCCTATATTTATATACAAGAGAGGAAATAAATAGAACCTTCTATTCTAACTGCTATGCCAGATGTACAAGATTAATTGGCTCAACCTATAACAAATTTTATTCCTTTTCTATGTCTGTACATTGCATATTTCATCCATATGCATATCTTTTGTCTATTGGGCCATTTATACGAAATGGTCTGATGACTTCTTTTATCTGTTTTATCTGAGGTGAGCTTTTAGCTAGCCCAGTGTTAAAACAATTCTTCAGCCCAGAATATACAACCCTTTTATCCTTTTTAGACCAGATGAGGGGATTAGACTTTTCTGATGAAATCAAAGCCAAACATGAAGCTCCTTTCTGTTTGTTTTCCCCTTCTCCATTTGATGTCTCATCTCCTTGTTTATCACCAATAATTCCAACATTCTGTGAAACTTGTTAGTGTGATTTGCCAACCAACAAACCCATTGGCTCTCAATGCTAATCGAGGGTCTGTTTGAGTGAGAAATAGCTTATGTTTGGTGTTGCATTCTCCAAAGAGCTAAACTGGGAAAAATGAAAGCTCATATCATATCCTATCTTCATTCTAAAGACTCTATCATTGCAAACTATTTAGTTAAGGTCATGTAGTTTGGCTAAGTCATATGCATCCTGGTTGCGCCTGATCTTAAGGTTTCTTTTCTTTAGTTTTTTTTTCTTTCTAGTAATCTTGTTATTCCATGCCTTTGCTTTCGATATATATGTTGTCTATGTTTTGTCTTATGTTCGTATAATCAGTTTAGCATTAGGCTTGGTTAGTTAAACTTTGCATTTTATTTGTTTTTATCCATTCCAATATACATTAGATAGAATTACATTAGCTGCTCTAGTTTAATGAGTTCTTTTAATCGTATATTCCACTCCATTTTGATTCTGTGATCTCAACACCTTAGAGTGTGTTTGTTTGTTTGCTCTCTTATGTGTTAAAGGGCAATTTTATAGCAGCTGGTGTGCAATTATTCTCTTTTAGCAGAGATTTGTTCTCCTCGGCTTAGCGAACTTGTTTTCTAGAATGGACTTTCGGTGGCTAGCATAATGTTTTAGTTCATTAAGTTGATCCGAACTTGAATTTGCTGGCTGCTAATTTTTTTTTAAAGTTCCTAATGTTGGAGGACATGATTGAATCAAAATTTCGTGGTATTAAAGCTGAATATGTAATTGAACTTGATAAATTTTATTCAATTTAGGAGTAACATTTGATTTTAGTTTTTTAAAAGTCTCAAAAAGTGATATCTTTTCAGGTTCATCATGGTTGTGCTTATTTTAGTTAAATTCCTCTTCAACTTGTTAAAATTTGTCCCAGTTATCAATTTCTTGGTCAAGTATTGATATGCTACAGAATTCAGGTCCTTACTTCATGTGATTTGAGTCATTAACTTCAACACTTGTTAATTATTCTCTTCTTTGGTTCCTACCTAAGTGTTTGCTTATTCTAGTTTGTTTAAGTCAATATTTAGTGTTATTTGATATCGTTTAGTTCATCAGACTATACTTAGACTCATGCTAATCATTATCTTTCTTACTTTTACATGAACCTTCTTGTCCGAGTCCAATTGGACTCCTAGCTCCCTTGCATGCTCCTCTCTTTTTTAGTCGACCTCCAAGCCGTTGAAAGGAAGCTAATATTATTGGGTTAAAACCCAAGAAGACAACAGTAGCAGTAGCCTAAAGGGCTGGAAAATTAAAAATGGGACTTAAAAGAGTCCAATTTGAACTCAGCAGCAACAGTAGCCCAAAGGGCTGGAAAATCAAAAATTGGACTCTAAAAGTCCAATTTGAGCACAGTGATATACCGTGAGTTTACGATATTTCTAATACATTTCACTTACAAGTTATGTGTGTCTAGGGTCTTTTTGTATTGGTTTTTATGTGTTTTTATCATATTTTGCAGGAAAGAGGTTCAGGCGCGGAATTAAAGAGACAGCTGAAAGAAATGCAGAAAAGGAAATCTACGGAGGTGATCTACGGACCGTAGGTCCATTGACGCTCCGTAGATGGTGGCCGTTGATCAGCAACCAAGGCATGGAAGGCAAATCAGGGAAATCTAACCAAGTGTGGAACCACGGTGACCATTGACGGTCCGTAGATTGATCTACGAACCATACTGTTGATCCGTAGATTGATACTGCGAGGGTTCCAGTACCTGATTTTTGAAGAGTCTAAGTATGGAGCTACGGAGAGGGATCTACGGTCTGTACTGTAGTTCCGTCATTTGTTTCAGAGAAGATGATATTTGGAAGTTGAAATATTTTCTAAGTCTTAGCTGACAGAAGGGACTCACGGACCGTAGATCCATTGACGGTCTGTGAGTCAGTCTCGTGGAATGAAGACGCGTGCCTGTAACAAACTTTCCTTATTTTGTTTCCCTTTTAATTTAGGACTTGTTTTCTATAAATAGGGCATGTAAACCTCGTTTTTAGGGGTTAGACATTATTGTTCTATTCTAGTTCTTGACTGGGGAGATTAACCTGCAACTTTAACAATTTTTAATTTCCTAAGTTCGTTTTGAAGATTTTTTTGTTGCAAGTCAAGTTGAATTTCTGGGTTTATTATTCTTCTTATGTAAGTTCATAATTCTTTCATCTAAAACAATGAATTGTGGTCATATGATTATGGGTAACTAAACTCCACAACTATGGTTGTGGGAACCATGAGCGATTAACAAAGTATGAATAGTAAATAAGCAATTCTTTAATAGTGTGGTGCATGCATTGATAATTCTTTCATTTAGAAGTCTTTTTAGCGGTTGCAAACGTTAAAACTCGCCTTGTTGCTACTTCTCGGACCAAGGAGGTAATCAACAAGAAAAGAATTATCAACATAGATTTAGTGTGATACTATCTAATAGGCTAGTGTTGATTGGTGCGAAGTAATAACTAAGCCAAACATCGATTATGATGTCTAATATGAGGTAAAGGTA
>JAJOOR010028279.1:0-19584 GCA_036250505.1 Solanum acaule | reverse complement strand
TAACTCTTACTCTTTTAAAATGGAACAAAAATGATCCACAATCAGCCTAACACAATAATATAACCTCAAAAGAAATGATTTGTGAAAAGACCAAAATGCCCTTAAATTTCCGGACGGACTCCCTGCCAACTGCCTAACTTTCAAAGGGTATAACTCGCTCATCCTGCACTGGTAGTCATCTGCAATGTTGTCAGTATATTCCAATACAACATTTATGTTAATGTTGTCGCACAACATTTTCTTGCCCCTGGCAACCACATAATCAACCGGCTGGAATTTAGCAGCCTACTTCTTCCTTTGTGGAACTAGCGCTCTGTAGGTAGTGTAAAATTCCCGGACACAATTTGGAATGTAAGGGCCACGGGGTCTAGTGAATATCTGGAAGCTGTGGGACTTCAAGCAGCTCCAGATCTCTGGGTATTTGTCCATTACCCCATCAGTAGACATCCTCTTCTCCTCGATGATGGCCCTCAATCCCTCAGTCTTCAGTCTATTCATAGACCAGGAAGAAGGACCCTGTGCAGGTGGTGCACGGACTACAGCCTGGTCTGGAACAAGAGGACGAGTAGCAGCTTGGGACACAAAGATCTTAGACGGATCAAGCATACTCTCGGAGCGTAGTTCAGAACTACAGGCCATCAGTAGCTCATCATCCTCAAGCTCAGAAATTGCCACCTGAGGATCCTGGTGCTCACCCTCACTCTCAGAAGTGGTGAGGTGAGTGGCGTATATTCCGTCACTATCGGAGCTGACCTCCGATGACGCAGGAGCAGGTGCCTTGCCTTTCCCTTTGCCCTTCCCACCTGTAGTAGGAAGTTTTGTCGCCCTTGCCCAGGATACAGTTGCATCCTCATTTATTATGATTTCATTTGCCCTCTTGCGAGGTGGCATGTCTCAACCTGTTACTTTTGGTCTAGCCATATCTGCAACACGCATTGGAAAATATTAGAAACAGTTCAAGAAAAGTTTAGAAAATATATTTTAGACTGACTATATGAACTGATCGGCAAGTCGCCGAATCACTTTGGTGAGCCAAATTGGGCTCTCCGAAAGGATTGGCTCAAAATTTTTCCAAAGAAATGGCATGTCGGTGATGTTCACGGCCCTTTGGAGAATCACCGACATCATTTGGCGAGCACAGACTAGCCCATTAAAAGTTACACTGTATTTTTTAGGGGTTAGGGGCGCAGAAAGGGCGATCAAGGAGACTTTTGATGAGTCACCTAGTGAAATCGGTGAGCTCAGGTTTCTCGATGAAAGTTACAGAAACTAACTCAATAAAAGCCTGAAATTAAAGGCGATCAAAGAGGAGTTTGACGAATCGTCGAGTGGTTCGACGAGCTCGACCCAACTCACCAAACTACCTAACGTGCCTATTCTTAACCTCAACTTCCAAAATCAACCTCATAGCCCCCGAAAACAAAATCAAACCACACACATTCTCAATGAATCCCAGACCCATAAGACCCATGCCTCTAGGGTACTCAGACTTCCCCCGGTTTGGCCAAAATTGGCCATTTGATGACTTTAGCCCTTACGAATGACATCAAACGCTCCATCATTGGGAAAAGCACATCATTTAGCACAATTTGGGTTACTCAGACTTAACCCACTAGACTGCACAACAATTAAGCACAACCCAACAATTTATGATCAATTTTAAGGCATGAAATTGGGGAAATCAACAATTTAGGCACGAAATCAAAATTAAAATAGGTACACAAGCACAGATTTACGATTTCAGACAGTCTCAGCACACATCAACACAATTTATAACAATGCATATGACTTCAATCGCCATTTACGAGTTTGGGGTTCAGAAAACCAACCCTTAATGCCGAATATATGAATTTGTATATCTAGGCGGCAAAATATCCATCTCCAAACACATAATCAATGACTAAAAAGCGGTAAAGTGAAAAAATATGGGAAATATAGAGTGTGGGTGTGATTGTGTGAAGTTAAAAGTGAGGGAATGTGAAAAGTTTGAAAGTTTAAACCTTTGACCTTTTAAACCATTCAGTTCGCGCCCTTTCGGCGATGTTAGTCGACCTCGTCGAACCACTCGTCGACACGCCAAGTGGTTACTTACCTCACCGAGTTTTACAGGACCTCCAGTTAATGTGGGGGTCCAAATAGCGGACAAAGTCGGGCTCGCCGACTTATCCATGGGCCCGCCGAGCTTTACAAACTTCAATTTCATAATTTCTTGACTCCAACGGCGGTCCAAGTCGGGCTCGCCGACCTCTTTGGCGAGTCATCGACTGGACATTTTTCTCGCCCACCTGCACTTTTCAAACACATTCTACACTTTAACCTGCACAATCAACACACGATTATTCCCAAAACAAATAGAAAGTAACTAAAAACTTGGGTTGCCTCCCAAGAAGCGCCTTAGTTAACGTCATGGCATGACGCAAGTCCCCAATCAAACTTCATTCTTGGGGTTTGCCATAGTATGACTAGGCAACCCCCCTCTTTGTCTTGGGTAGAGACGAGACAACATATGACCCATTTGGGTATTTAGTAGCTGAATAGATATGGAATGAGAAGCAATCATCTGATTCAGCATTGAGACATTCTTTTTTATCTCTTTTAACACTCTGTCGTGTTCTTTGACTTTGTGGAGAATGAGTGTGAATATCTCTTCTACTTGTCCACCCTCATAGTCCTTGGGATTTCTGCGCTCATGATGGGGAATGTACCTATCTTTCTTTTTGTACAGTATTTCCAATTCCATGATCTTTCTAGCCAAGAGATCCAGCTGAGTTAACAGTGTGGCCAAAACATGGTCCTTCTATGTCTCCTTGTTGGTCTTAGTCATGTGATCAAGGAGTTGGGCTGCTATTGCATAGGGTTGTCGTATGAGACCACCCGGAGAAAGTTGGTCAGCCACTCCTTTGTTCTCAGGACCAAGACCTCTATAGAATCAGTCCAGTAGCATCTTATCTGGGATTCCATGAGTTGGGCATTGCAACAATAGTGCCTTAAATCTCAGCCACAACTCAAGGATTACCTCACCCTCTAATTGCCTAAAATTTAGGATGTTATCCCTAAGAATCATCATTTTTGAAGAAGGGTGGCCCACTTGGTTACAGTTGCTACAAGACATGCTCATTTCCTCTGTTCTAAGAAAGCAACACGAAAACCAACACTAAAAATAAGTAGATTCAACAATGACTAAAAAGGACAAAATTCAACTTCACCAAAAGAATCTCAAACAACTCCACTCCCCAGCAGCGGTGCCATTTTGATTAACGTTTCAAGGACACTTCATCCAATTCTAAGTGTCAACAATCTCTAGTCAGTATAAAACCCAACTAAATGAGTTGGGGTCGAATCCCATAGGGAGTGGTACGTGTTCAAAATTCAATAGGGAAGTATGAACATGATCAAATCAGTCATAGAAATAAAAATTATCGAATAAAGAAATCATTCAAATCAGGGGGTGAAATGAATGTCAAATGGAGGGTTTTGGTTTGAAATTAGCAACTACAAATAGTGGCAAACAATATGAAATAACAGTAATGAGACGGGTTCTTGGGATGTGATTTGATTATAGGCTAATATAGATAAATGAGTAATTGCACCTATTAGAAGATAGCTAGATATTAGTGAGTAAGTTAGGCTATAGAGGAGATAAAATTTCTCTCAAACAATTTACCTCGAATCAAGTTGATTTTTCTTGAACATCAACAAGCATGCAAAATAAGAACAACCCACACCTTAGTCCATTCACTCTCTCGAGTTGAATGTGTGGAATTGGGTTTAGGATTCACTCTCTCGAGCTGAACCCAGGTCAATCCAATACCCACAGAACATCAATCAATAAGTTTAGTTTTAAAACCTCTCTCTCGAGCAAGCCAAAAACACAAGGGTAGAACTACATTTGCAACTACAATTCTTAAATTAAACCACAATTAATGATTGAACTCACTTCTAAATAGCATTTAAACTAACAATTAGCAATACCAATAAACTAAATCAACCCATAATCACATAATCACACCCCAAGAATTGGGGTTTTAGCTAGACATCATAAAAAGGTAAAAGCAATTGCCAAATTGATTATCCAACAACTGGGTAACTGTTGATTCGTCCTTACAATGCTCCAATTCGAAGAATATCAAAGACCCACTTCCAATTTCTCAAAAATGAAAAACTTCAATTCTTCAAAGCTTAGGAAAAACCAGAGAAAACTGTCTCCAAAGCTAAAAACTTAATAATATTGTTCTAAAGAGTAATTCCTACTAAACTAAATGTTCAAAAATGTATTTATAGTCACCAAAAATGTGTTGCAAAGAGTCACTCGATGAAGTAAGTCGGGCTCGACGATCCGCCCTTTGGTCACTTCCATCGCCCTTCTGCCTTGGCATTCAGCATCCTCAAGGTCTGTAACTTTGGGCGACCTAACTCTGCATTGCGAAACCACTCGGCGATCCGCCGAATACTCCTTTCTATTGCCAAATTGGTTCTTTCCTTCAGGGCTTGGCACACTGGAACTTTAGGCGGTCAAGTAGTCATTCGACGACTCGCCATGTAGACTTGGCAATCACCAAGCTTGCCTTTCTTTATTCTTTCAGCCTGTTTTCTTTGTTTTTGCAAATTAGTGTCCTTGCTTTGTTCCTCAATCCATATATGTGGAAATCAAGGGTTTTACATCAGTTATTGGCAGAAAATAAGAATTTGAGAACACTAAACCTATATAAATAAAGCCCTAAATGAGTCCAAATCTCAGACTCATCAATAATGTACTTATATTGCAAGGTCATTGGGTGTTTTGATGTTCATGATTTAGATTGGCTTGAAATTCTCACCTTGAGAGGTGTAGTGAGTTTGAGAAGTTTAGTCCGGGTTTGGTAGGCTCATATGAGATCTTAAGATGTGTTGGTAAGGTTGCTTGTGAGCTAGAAAGATTAAATGAGAATCTATCTAACTTAGAAGTAACGGTAGAAGTCTTAGACCGGCAAGTTAAGAAATAGAAGAATGAGGAAGTTGCTTTCATGAAAGTGTGAATGAGTGGTCTTTTGAGTGAGGGTTGTAGGTGAGAGTGCTACTTGGGAGGCCAAGGGCCAATGAGTTTTCCCGATATCCTTATCTTTCCTTCTATTCTTCCTTTAGCTTGAAATGATAAATTTCCCTTGTCTTGTTTCATGATTGTGAAGTCTTGAATGTTGTAAGTAGTTCCTCTAAAATTTCCTTGTTTTGGAAGTCATGTGTGAATTATGTGTTTTCCACGGTTTCCTTAAATTATGCATGTTCTTGGTGAAATTCATGTTTTATGAGAAAATGAGTTTTTATGATTGAAGTTCCTCATGTTGTTGTGCATTGGTATGAGTTGCCTATTTGACTTCATGAGATGCGTTGATGAACATGCTTTAGTATGCTTTTGAGAATAACAGCATATTGGCTCCATGATGATGTGTTGAGTATTATTTTAGTTGGAGAAGTTAGTTCCTCCTATGTAAATGAGAAATATTGAGTTTCGTGCATATTGGGTTGTTAGAAGTAGTTCCTACTCCCTTGTATTGCATTGATGATGTTTTGAGATGGAATTGATGTTTTCTCCTTTAAATGATGCATTGTTTTGATGTTTCATGCATGATGGGCTTCTAGTCTTGAGTCTTTAATTCCGTAAAGTGTTTAGAAATGTCATTCGAGGATGAATGTTCCAAAATGGGAGATATTTTAACACCCAGAAAACTAGTAGGTGACACTAGAGCCTTACATGAGAGTTTTAGAGTTTGATGTGTGGGTGAATGTTGTAAATTGGATTCCCGTACCTAGGATGAGGTGTTTAGGGGTTAAACGTCAAGGTACGATGCCCCAAGGACCAACCAAGGTTCCTTGAGGAGGACCCTAAAGCCTAACCCCCAAAGCTGCCCCAAAACTGCCAATTTAGTGAGCTACGGATGGGACCTACTGGGCGTAGGTCCATCCACGCCTCGTAGCACTTGGTCGTGGGTCAAGGCCATGAAAGTGAGCTGAAGACCATGGACCTACGGACCTGCAGGACGGCCGGTAGGCCCACCCACAGTCCGTGGGTCATGGGCGTAGGTGTTGCCTGCAGTTCTGCCAAAGTTCGGCCAAGGTAAGTCTTTTTTAAGTAATTCCTAGTTTAATTATTTTAATGTGGGGTTGTTTTATATTATTTTAATACACTTATATAAGTACTTTTAAACATTAACTAACCCATATACTTCATAAATCCCAAGACCCCAAAACATAACCAACTTTACCCCCAAAAATATTCTCTCAAAAACTCCATAGAAGAAGATCAAGTTAGGGCTTGAAGAAGGAAGCTTTTTGGAGTCGAATTTGTTAGATTTCTTCACTTGAGGTATGGTAGTCTTTGATTCATGGAATGCTTTCACCCATGAAGTCCTCAAACTCTCAATTTCAAAGTAGTAAAATTCTCCAAACCTAGGGTTTTCACTCCAAGTCATGGATTCACTTCAAAAACATTTTCAATGGTTTAATTTCATTATATTGTGGTCAAATTGATGATTACTTACTATTTTAAGATGAATTCTTCAAGAATCCATGAATTTCCCTCTTTTCCCAATTTGGATCTTAAAGTGTGAGTATTATTATATGTTGACCCAATTGAATGGATAATGGTTGTTTATGGTGTACTTACATTGTTTTAGTATGATTTATATATGTATTATTGATTAACCTAAGGTTTTAGGGTGAAATTGATATAAATTGGTTTTATGCCATGAAAGAGGGAGAGTGAATAGAAGCATAAAAACCTCTGATATCATAAAAACCTGAGTCAAGAAATTAGTAGATGGCTCCCAGTCTGCGTCACTCCAATCCCGAGTCGCCCAACGAAGCATAAAAAGCTCTGATATCATAATAGGATCGTAGAAATAGGGAGAGTGAATAGAAGCTCGACAAAGCTGAAACAATGCCTAAACTAAGGCTCATCCTGTCAAACTCAAGTCTACTACTCCGGTCTACAGGGAGCTAATCCGTCCAAAATGACGTCGGAGAAAAAACAATGTCTAACAGCCGCAAGAACCACAAGTCTAACGCAACACTAGCCTAATCCTGGACTAAGGCCACACATGCTCCAATATAACAATTAACAACATGCAAGTCAATTCATAGGATAGAAGTAAGCATATAATGCCCAACTAGAATGGAACTACACCCGAAATAGAGCTAATCAAACCTAAAACATGGTATCTAAGAATGAAAATAAGAACAACTAGGTACCCGCCCCCAATTCACTCTGATCAGTATGAATTTACGTATTCAAGCCCAATCTAAGAGAAGGAAAGTCGTAGTCTACCTTTAGGCCAACCGCGCGAGCTCCAAATCACAATGATGGAGCTTTTTTCTTTCAAACGGCCTCAAAATGTTGCCACGCTACCAAAAATAGGATCGCAACGTCAATACAGTTATTTCAACAACAAAAACACATAGAATGAAAATTGAACAATTTCAGAGTCAATCGAGAATTGTGGGACCCATGCCAGATTTTTTAGAATTGACTATATTGACATGTTTAAAATAGTACCCCCAAACTTGTGTTCCAAAAATGAACACAATTCAAGACTCGAAACAGCCAAGACAATCACATGTAATAAATTCACCCACTAAGAACAACAATAAGTTATGGTAGTCAACTTAACACATTATTTTACCTCAAAAGGGGATTGACCAACACTTTCCAATCAGTCCACAGTGTAGCCCTAATCACCACAAACATACTACACTTAGAATAACTCAAAACAGAGCTCTGGGGAGAAATCGTCAAATTAAGATTGCAATAATGGCTGAATTTGCGACCAAGTATTGAGTTAAAAAACTGGCTAAGAGTCGTTTAAGTGGTCAATTACGCCGCTTAAGCGACTGAGAGGTGGGCCTCGCTTTTGCGGACCCCTATTGTTACTCGTTAAAGCGATGTCAGGGTACTGAAAATGGATTCCCCGAGCTAGACACGTTCACATGGTGATCTTGAACTTGTCATTTGAAGTGGCGAAGGTAGTTCCACCTATAAACATGATATATGATGAATTTCATGCATAATTGAGTTGGTAGATGTAGCTCCTACCTCCCTATATTACTTTGATATGACTTTAATTGGAGTTGAAGTTTTATCCTTTAAATAAGTGCTTATGGTGAATTGTGCATATTAGAAGTTTTGCACATTTTGGTATTTTTGCTTGTTGGACTATTGGTTTAAAGTTTCTGCTTAATTGGGTGTCTTGGTTGACATTCGGGGACGAATGTTCCCAAGGGGGAGATAATGTAACACCCCAGAAGTCTAACATCCTTAGCTAGAGCCTTATACGATGCCTAGTAACTTAAAAAGGATAAAAATGATGTTTTTAGTCCTAATTTAATATAACTAACTTAGTAAGAAAGTGTTGGTGCTTAAACGTTGAGAAACGACCATGACGTCCGGAAACTAGTAACTTGAATCTACTGTGGTCTTAGGACTTGTAGAGAGGTTTTTGAGTGGCGTATGAGAACTAAATCTTGTAAAAAGGATTTATATAAATAGAACTAAGTGTTTAGGGTCCAAAAGTATGGGTACGACCCCCAAAGGACCACCCTAGGGGTCCTTGAGGAGGACCCAACATTTGACCCCAAAAGCTGTCAAACAGCAGCAAACGACGAGACCAAGACTTACGGCCAATAGACTGGTCTACAGACCGTAAGTCATGGTCGTAAGTCCATACTTATTCGTGGGAAACTTGGCTCCCAAATGACAGCTCTCAGTCCCAAATGACAGAGTGCACAGGATGGGCCGTCACTCCACCTATGGTCCATAGGTGGAGGTCTCGTAGGTGCTGCCAGTTTTAGGATTTTAGTTTTAACTTAGGGGTCTTAGTTTTAATTAGTTATTTAATTAGGGGTTAATATGGGTGCTTATTTAACTAATTACCTTTCTAAATCTAACTATAAGACCCTAACCCTAAGACTTTAAGTCATTCAACAAACCCCGAACTCAAACGTCAAAACATAACTTCCCTCTCAAAATCTTATCTCCAAAGAACACCATTGAAGAAGGAGTTCAAGGTTCATCTAGGGCACCAATATCTACACTTCCTCCATCAATTCTCAAGTAATTTACTAAGGTATGGATGCTCTTCACTCTTGGGATCTTTTCCCTAAAAGGCCCTCTCAAAATTGGATTTCAAAGTTCCCCAATTTCTAGGTTTTCACTCAAATTCGTGGGTCTCTTTCTAAAATTGTTTCCATTGATATATAATGGTTATTTATGATTATATATTAAGGTTTGTGGATGATTTTATGGAATTTTTATAGTTTTTGAGTAATTCCCCACAAGACCCATGATTTCCCCTCTTTCTCAAATCTAAACCCAAGTATGTTGTGAATAATGAATGAAGGTTGGTAATCTAGTATGTTTACATGTAATTCATTATTGTATATTGATGTTACCCTATATGAAGTATGAATGTTAAGAAATTAGGGTTGAATCTTGAAGTATGTCTTGAGGGCTAGGAATGAGGGTTCTCAATATGATGAATTGTTCTTGTATTGAATTGTGGTGTAGGCATATGAATCCTTTCCCCACAACCCTAACTATGATCAAGAATGTTATACTATGATATGATCAAGTATGTTATGCTATGATATGATCAAGTATATTATGCTATGATATGAACATGTATGTTATGCAATATGAACATGTATGTTATTCTATGATATGAACATGTATGTTATTCTATGATATGAACATGTATGTTATGTTATGATATGAACATGTATGTTACGATATGATTATGATAGTGTTCGTATGTAAAATGGAAGGTAATTCTCATAAACACTATATGACTATGATATGAGGGAACATTCTCACATGTTCTTGACTCTTAGGATGAAAGGTTTTCTCACCTAATGAGTCCATGAGTTAATATGATATAAGTTGGGATGAATGGCCTAAGGGCACTCCCCTATGAACTATTTACTTAAGTAAAGGCTTAATGTTACTTAAAGGGAATTGTGCTTAGCACCGAGTGGATATGGTATGAGATGAGTTCCTTCACGCTAGTCAGTTGGGTTCACATTACGGTATCTCATGAGATGGAAACCCGCACGTTAGTAGTATACGGTTTCTAGTAGCAATTTCCATATCCCAAAACTACGTGCCCCCGTAGGTTTTAACTTAGTGGATCCACCTAGATAGCTATTATGTTAGTTCTACCTTGGCAATTGGAACACTCTTTTTTCGGTGTGGGAGTAGAACACCGGATTCCATGTAGCTCACATGGTCTATGTCGGTTAGTGCTAATCTCCCTATGTTTAATGATATGAACTAAGAAATGACTACGACTTATGAAGATGATTATGAACTCTAACTAGGGCTTCTTGAGGGGTACTACTTAGTCTAAGTAAGGATATGGGACTTTACCTAGACATTGCACAAGTGAGTTCTTTGAGGGGTTCTTGTATGAGTCCTTTATGTATGGCAACCTATGAATGATGTTAAGGATGGTTTCACCCATTATAATGACGACTATGTATGTGACTACACTTTTGTCTTCTTGATGGTTCTACTTATTATATATGAGGGTATGGGACTTGGGTCATGGGTGGTGTCTTTATGGTATGATGTTAATTGAACTCAAACATGTAAGATATGAATTATGGTTAAGTATGATGTTTCTTATGGTTATGAATGTCTCTTTATCTTATGGTATGTATTGGCTATGCCTTACTTGAATATGCATTTTGGCTTTTAAACTTGAAATAGCATGTTTTCAACAAAGGTCCCTTTTACGCATGTTTTAAATGGTTTTAATTGCATGGCTTCCATACTTAGTGCAATTGATTGTGGTAACCCATATTTCTTCTATTTTTACTAGTAGGTGTAGGTTCCGGCTTGTAGGTCCTCATTGTGAAGAAGTGAAGAATTGGATTGCATTCTCCAAGACTTTGGTATGTCCTCAAGTTCCGAGGACAACATGATGCCACTTATGTTTCTTTCTTTTATAATAGACTTATATGTACTTCCTTTTATAAGACAATTTCATTGTAAAGGGGTAAGGTCCCTATTTGAGACTTCCATGTTGTACTTAGATGGTGATTGAGACGACATCTAGACACTTTATTTTCTATTATGAAAGACTTTGACATTGATTGTGAAAAGTTTTTAAATTCCGCATTTTTCAATGTCTTTATGCGTTGACGATTATGCTAAGGGATGGTATAAGACCCCTTCGGGGTCAAGTATGCCGTGTTACGACTTGGGGGCGCTCTCGGGTTTTGACAGCTCCCTTAAACTCCCATTCTATAGGACCCGCTTCTAAAGGCCTATTGTTTTTCCATTGAGTGAACCACAGTTGGGCCACCTCTTTCAATTGATAGGAAACCAACTCCACTTTCTCCCTAGAAGATACCCCCATAGCATTGACTATCTTATAAACTTCATCTAAGAATTCTTGGGGATCTTCTCCCACTCTAGAGCCAAGAAAAATAGGAGGATTGATCCTCACAAAATCTCTTAATCTTGAGGCCATGGTACTTTCATTAGCATTCACCCTAGGCCCCACATCCCGGTTAGCTTGAGCCGTCAAGACTTGAGCTAGGGTTAGAAAAGCTACCTAATCTCTTCATTGGTCATGGCGGGGGGGATCCACCGGAACTTGATTCTCTTAAGGCACTTGGTCACCTTGAAGACCTTGGGGAGGAACTCCCTCGTTATCAATCTCCTATTCCATTCTTCTTGGGTTAGCCCTTATATTTATATCCTATAAACACAAGAGAAGGATTAGGAAAAGGACATATATAAAGCTAAACTCTAAGGCATGACTTCAAGAATATGAAAGAAGTGTAACTTTCTAACGTCGTATAGCCTCTTGCTCATAGATGTGTCGTGACTGACACCGATGAACAAGACTCTACTAGACGTGGAATGTGAGATACCAACCTAGAAACCATTTCCCAAATATTATGCTCTGATACTATGTTTGTCACGACTCGAGAGCACCCTCTAGTCATAACACGATGTATTCGACCCCGAAGGAGTCTTATACAATCCGCATAGTCATTCATTGCATTCAATAATGAAAATAGTGTTGAATTAAAACTTTATATTTAAAACCATACGATTAAAAACATTCAATACTCATAGAAATCTTTCAAAAGACACAGCGGAAGACTAAGTGTCACATGGCCATCATAAACAAAACTTTAACAAGATAGGGTCACGACCCTTTACAATCGAAGTCTTAACAGTAGTCTCAAAATAAGAAAGAACTAGAAACAATAAGAGTCCTTGTCCTCGACCTATGAGGACATACCAAGTATTGGAGGAAAACTCTAGCCAAGCACTTCAATCCTAGCTAGAACCAATCACTTGCCAGAACATACATTTGTAGTAAAAATAGGAAAAATATGGGTTAGCACACAAAAATGTACTAAGTATGATGACCATGCAAAAACATGATTTAAAAGGGACATTTTGGTTGGAAACCATGCCTTATGCCACTCTTTTTAAATATCATGTACAATAGCATAAGAGACATACAATACAAGTATAATCATCATTCAAGTCATACTACCACATTTAGACAATATCATCATGTAAACCATTAACTTTACCTTAGACCTTCACTTCAAGTAGCCCATATGCTCTACCATGTGCAATGTATGAATAGCGTCTCATACCACCATCCACACCAAGGCACCATATTAAGGTCACCAAAAAGTGAACTTACTATCCATTCCTTTTCACCTTTACACATCCATACAAAAGAGACATAACATTTCATAAGGCATGACAATGGAAAATAACTCATAATATGACCCAAGTATGGCATGCATATCACATTAAGCATTTAAGAGTCAACATTTTTCAATTGCTTCATTTAGAGGACTTTCATACATTAGTCATTAAGACTTAGAGAACTCACTATGATCCTATCAAAGCCAACTAGTGCAATGCATAGATGACATCCCATACTACCACCTACAGTTCATAGAACCTCTCAAGAAACCATAATGCACAGCTCACATGATGGGAAAAAGCGTTTAACCGACATAGACCATGCAAGCTAGACATGGAATCCGGTGTCATATAGCCCCACACCGTAAAGAGGTGTTCCACTTGCCTAAGGTAGAATGGTAACATTAGCTCGGATGAATCCTTAGCTTGGATGAAATCCGTTGGCTAATATCCTATGTGGGCACATAGTTATGGGATAGGAAGATGTTCCTTGGAACTCGAACCTAATATTGGGAGAGTTTCCATCTAACCATATCCACTCGGTGCTTAGCCTACATTCCTATAGATCATTTCATTCACATTACATTAGTGTAATAGGGAGGAATGCCATAGGCCAATCGACCCATGATACATTATTACCAAGGAAGGAATGTTATAAGCCTATCGATCCATGGTACATTCAAGGATAGCTCTAAGGTCCTCATGAAAAGAATGCCACTAGTCTATTGATTCATGGTCCCTCATTTCATTCTTATACTCATGAAAGGAATACCACTAGCCTATCGATTCATGGTACACTGACTCATTAAGAAAGGAATGCCACTAGCCTATCAATTCTAGAGACTTCATTACATTAGATCATTTATGAAAAGAATGCCTAAAGCCTATCAATTCATAGCCATCAAGTCAAGACACATTCATCACTCATATATGAAAGGAATGCCATAGCCTATTGATTCATATTTATCAAGTCAAGACACAATCATTACTCAAGAAAGGATGCCTAAGCCTACTAACCCAAGATATACAATATATAGAACGCAACATTTCACATTACATCATCATCATACATGAGTTTCAAATTGAGAAATAGCCTTTCAATAATAACACATTTACATTCACAACATGATCACCTTAACTTCATTGAACTCACAATCATATACTTAGTAAGTAAACACCTCCACATTTCAAGTGGATCAACATCTCTAGCACAATTCTACCTCAATATGTAATTTAGTCAAAACTTGCCTTCAAGGCCATAAATCTCAAATCATCAACACACCAACAATTAACCATAATTAAGGCATAGATAATGATACAATTCAGTAACCCAAGGCAATTTAGACATATTACGATTATAAGCTTTCATAATCAACAAACCCATTTCATAAAGGCACAATTTAGGAATTGAGAGAAATCATGGGTTCATAGAATATTTTCATTATAAATCACCAATTAAACATCAATACATTAATTATATGACATTATAAACCATTTGAAATCATTTGAAGAAGTAACCCATGAGAATGAGTAAAACCCTTGGTTTTTCATGAACCTTGAAAACTTTGAAAACTTCTTTGAATTTGACTCTAGGGTGAAAGCTAACCCTAGATGAAGGATCACCATACATTTACTAAGATTCCCCAAGAAATTAGATGAAGAAACCTCTTTGAATCCAAACCCTAGCTTTCACTTCTTCTTCTTCCTTGAGTTAGAGAGAGAAATATTGAGAGGGGAAGAACTTTGGGGTTTTTATTTGGGTGTTTTAAATAAAGGAGTAAATGAAGTGTTTTAAGACTGGAAACTATTTATATTTATGATATAAACAATTTAAAATCTACCCCAGATAATAAAACATTAAAACAAAATTACTTAAAAACCCTTCACTTGGGCAACCCCGTCAAGGACCAAGTCCACTTCTACAGACAGTGAAAGGGGACCATGGCCCGTGGTGGTGCACGTGATCCTCTTGGACAGTGTCTTCTTTGCCTTGCCAATCCCCAAGATGCTAAGGCATCTTTACGGCCACTTCTACGGTCCGTGGTCAAGACCACTAACCGTGGAGTGGTCTGTGAAGTTGGGGCAGTAGCTTGTCCAAAGTGCCTTGCCTCCCATGCCACCAAGTGACCCTCACGGCCACTTCTACGGACCGTGGTCAAGATCACAGACTGTGAAGTGGTCCGTGGACTTGGGACAGTGCTTGGCCAAGGTTGGGCAGGCTTGGCCTTTGGCTTAGGCCTTGCCCCCTTGGCTTGGCACTTTCCCTTCAAACCCTTAAACCAAATTAAAAAGGGCCTTTCCACTACGGAGTCTATCACGTACCTTGACGTTTACTCACTAAACTCCATCAAACAAGGCTTGGGACAACATTACACGACATGAAACCTCATTACAAACCCAACACAAAGTCCATATGCTTTAGGTTCACTTATTCATTTTTCGGGTCGTTATATTATCCCCCACTTAGGAACATTCTTCCTCGAATGACACTTAAACACATTAAGGGAAAATGACTCAATACTAGCAGCCCAACAATCAAGCAACATCAATATAAATGCATAATCATAGGAGGAAACATCAACTCCACATCCACAAGCTCAATGCAAACAAGAAGGTAGGAACTACATTTACAAACTCATTATGCACAAAACATCAACATTTTCTCATTTCGTTAGAGGAACTTCCTTCTCCAACTCACACCATGCTCATTACAACATTATAAGGCAATTTATGCAACTCTTTTCAAGATCACATTTAAACATGCTAAACAAATCAACTCATGAAGCATTTAAGCAACTCATTATAGATGCATATTAACATGAGGAACACAATTATGGAAACTCATTTTCTCTTATGAACATAAACTTCATCAATACATGCATATCATAAGGAGACCATAGAAACTCATATTCACACAAGACTCCAAAACATGAAACAAGCTACTAGGAACTCTTGGTCTCAAGTTTGAATAAGAATAGAAGGAAAGAGATAAGGACATCAACACTCACCACAACCTACTATTCAACATACCATCCCCCACTTAAGGGTAAACCCAACTAAGGATAATATGAACAACAACAAAAGGAACTAAAACTTACCAGTACCTTCCTCCGGATTAGCTCTTTTGTGCTTGTACGCTTCAAGAGCATAGAAACGGTTCTTCTTTGGAGCATTAGGATCCGGGACAACATAAGAAGCTTGTTTGGCCTCCCTTCCTCTAGCCGTAAGAGTAGGACAATTTCTCACTTGGTGATCATGCTTTCCACAACCATAGCACCCACTAGTACCAGCTAGGCACTTCCCATGATGCCTCTTCCCACAAGTGGTGCAAAGAGGTTTAGAAAATTTAAATGCCCCACCTTTCTCCTCATTAGCCTTAGGAGCACTTGAAGAATCTTGGTTAGGAGCTCTCTACTTGAACCTAGGTTGACCTTGCTCATCGGACCTACCCCTTTTCAACTCCTTACTCTTCCTCTTAAGTTTGGACTCCTCAATAGATTGAGCATACACCATAAGTCTAGAAATGTCCATATCATTATGGAGCATCGCCGTAAGGCACTCTTCCTCAACTAGGTCAGATATACCCGTCACATACCTACTCATCTCATCCCTAGGGTTAGAGACCAAGGATGGAGCATACTTAGACAAGAGAGTAAATTTCAAGGAGTACTCTTCCACAATCATGCTACTTTGCTTAAGATTGATAAACTCCTCAACCCCACACTCCCTCTTCTCACGGGGAAAGTACCTACAAAGGAATGCTCCCTTTAACTCCTCCCATTCTATAGGACCCGCTTCTAAAGGCCTATTGTTTTTCCATTGAGTGAACCACACTTGGACCACCTCCTTCAATTGATAGGAAACCAACTCTACTTTCTCCCTAGAAGATACCACAATAGCATTGACTATTTTATAAACTTCATCCAAGAATTCTTAGGGATCTTCTCCCACTCTAGAGCCAAGAAAAATAGGAGGATTGATCCTCACAAAATCTCTTAATCTTGAGGCCACGGTACTCTCATTAGCATTCACCCTAGTCCCCACATCCCGATTAGCTTGAGCCGTCATGGCTTGATCTAGGGTTACAAAAGCCGCCGTAATCTCTTCATTGGTCATGGCTGGGGGGATCCACCGGAACTTGATTCTCTTAAGGCACTTGGTCACCTTAAAGACCGTGAAGTGGTCCGTGGACTTGGGACAGTGCTTGGCCAAGGTTGGGCATCCTTGAAATTTGGCTTAGGCCTTGCCCCCTTGGCTTGGCACTTTCCCTTCCAACCCTTACCCAACATTAAAAAGGGTCTTTCCACTACGGAGTCTATGACATACCTTGATGTTGACTCACTAAACTCCATCAAACAAGGCTCAGGACAACAGTACACAATATGAAACCTCATTACAAACCCAACACAAAGTCCATAGGCTCTAGTTTCACTTATTCATTTTTCGGGTCGTTACAATTACATTGATGCCCGTTGTTTTAGCAAAATTAGAAAGATCTTCTTCGTTTGAAGGTAAAGAATAAGAAATGGAGTAACAAAGAAGAAATATCTTACCCCAACCATCTGCTTTTTTTGTATATGTTTATTATTATTGTCTCTCCCACAACTTGATATATTAATATTATTAAAAAGAATAATCGACAATGTGTGTATTCGTCATTCTTCACTCGTTATGTGGACATTAATTATTAAATTCTCTCCCGAATGAAAACACAAAAGAAATTAATTAAAGAAACAAAAAAATTCACAATTAATTGCACATTTTTATGTTTCTTCTTTTCTTCTTTAATAGAAAGTCTATACCTAAATTACAATGCTAAGAACTTCGGTGAAAAATATCAATGGATTGGGGATAAATCATTTGTGAAAATTTTAAATAATCTCAAATTGTCACAGAATAGAGATTCCCAAAAATTTATATGGAGTGAATGATTGTGATTTATGACCGAAGAAACGTGAACGTTCATATTGTTATGACTATTCGTAGGAAATTAGACTTGTTTTAATACATATAATATGTAGGTTAATTAAAAGGGTATTGGTGTTCTAAAATAATACAAAAAATATTGAAGTATGTATTCGATGAAAATAGTAAGAGGAAAATGCGAGTGTGAATTGATGAAAGATTGCTACAAATTGTTCACCAACTCTTTCTAATGTGGTACCTCGAATTTCATTCAATTTCGAACTTGATCAATTTTGACAAATAACACTTGAGATTCTTTTAAGAAAAATAAGAGTAGAAAACTTTAAAAAAATAGTAGTTGAAAAGTTAAGAGGAAACCCCTCTGTTTATAGCTAAGAAATAGTAGTATGAATATGTGCTAATTGTGTCTTATCATAAAAAGTCACACCCCTTCAAAAAAGTCACTACTCATAGGAAAAGTCACAACTCATTGGAAAAGGCACAACCCTGTGGAAAAGTCACACCCTTTTGAAAAAATCACAACTCTTAGGAAAAGTCAAAACTCATTGAAAATGTCACAACCCGTCAAAAAAGTCACAACCCTTCAGAACGTCACAACTCATCGTAAAAGCCACAACCCTTAAATATTAAAAGGTATCTACTTTCAATTTAATATGATCAATTGAACAAATAAATAAAATAAATTGAGTATTTTTAATTGAAGGTATTATAATAATTTAACATTGAAGTTTGAGAGTTCGTGCTTTTAAGGTAGTGTGTGTGTATACATATGTAACAACCCTCAAAATAAAGTAGGATAAAGTAGAGTCTCACATGGGTTTTATGCATTAATTACTTGTCAAAATAATGAAGAGTGGCCTTGTAAGTCAATTTTAAAGAGTTTGGAAGTCAAACGTCAAGGGACGACCAAGACATTCGGAAACTAGTCTTTTACGCGTTGGTGTGTTCTAGTATGTTGTTCATGTTTTTATGTGTTGTTTGGAGTCTAAAATCAGTGGAGGTGACCCTAGTGTCTTTATAAATGTTTTTAGGGTCAAAATATTCGGATACGACGCCCTGGTGGCCACCCTAAGGGTCCCCGAGGAGGACCCCAACCTTGGCCAAGCAAGCTGCCAAGGCATCTTGAAGTTGTGCATGGAGGGAGTAGCTCCGCGTCGCGGACCTGCTCCACCAAGGGCCAAAAAGTTTGGTCCGCATCGCGGACACATCGCGGACTCTACTTTCACGTAATTTAATTTCCAGAAACTTGTGGGAACATCTCTGCGTCGCAAACTTGTTTCCCGATGAAATCTGCGAAAATAAAACTCAAGTTTGACTTATTTAAAAGGTCCAACTAGGGGAGTGATACTTTGGGTACTTTGGGGAATTATTATAAACGGTTATTCTACCTATTTTAAGGTATTTTAAGTTGGTTAAAACCCCAAAACCTAAAATTAGACCCCATTCTTCAAATTGACCCTTCCCTTTCAAAATAGATTCTCTCAAAAACTCCATTGAAGACCTTGATGAAGCCCAAGCTAGAAGATGGATTTTCAACTGATTTCTTCTTCAATTTCATGGGTCTTCAATAATTAAGGTATGGTGACCCTTGATTCTTGAATAACCTCTCATTCAAGGAGTTCTATCAAAGATTTTCAAAAGTGATTCAAAGACCAAAATTCTCAATTTTCAATCTAAACATGGGTTCCTTGCCAAACAATTTTCTAAATCATTCTATTGATGAATTAATGTGGAATTAAGGTTTTTAAGATAATTTTCAAAGGAATTCTCAAAGAACCCATGATCCCCAAATTCTCGAAATTGGCATATGATGTGGGTCTTTGTGAATATGATCTCTATTGGTGAAATTATGTTTAGATTAGATTGTATTGATGTTTCTTATGATTATCTATACTTATTCATGTTGAATTGTTGGTATATTGATGAGTTGAGGATTATGGCCTTATGGG
>JAJOOR010028278.1:0-16956 GCA_036250505.1 Solanum acaule | reverse complement strand
AACAACCATTCAAAAGATCTTCATCCATCCTATTACGCAAATCATTCTTTATGTACTTCATTGATGAGAATGCTCTTTCCACGCTTGTGGTAGCAACATGAATAATCAAAGTTAGCTTCACAAGTAGATACACAAGTGACCAAGTTTGATCTAGTTTTGTCTCTATCATCACTCTTGCAAGATCCTTGATTCCCTTCAAGTTGAGAAACTTGCTATCACACTTTTGAGCATAGACAATAAAATCATCAAGTTGAAAATTGAGTTCCCGAAGCTCTTTATCACCAAACTCACTTGGATAGTACTCGGCTAGTTTCATTATCCTATCCTTATGAAAATTAGCAAATGAATCAACCTGACTCAAACTAGCCATACCGAGGAGTAAGTCACTAGTCACCCCATCAAAACGATTATTGAGTTGTTGAAGTGCCAAATCAATGACGGCATAAAATACTTCCACACGAAAGTGATGCAAATATGAAATATTGGACCTCTTACGCTTCGACTTTCCATTAGAGCAATCTTCATTCATTTCGAGAATTGAAATACCATGTTTACCACAAAATAAGCTAACCTCATCCATCATAGAGTCCCATTCATCCTCTCATCATTTGCAATCGTTTCTTTGAAAGGTCAAGCAATCCCATAGCATTAACGATATCTTGTTCTTTCTTTTGTAAAACTTTATTCAACTCATTCGTCAATAGCAACACCTTAAACATCAAGTGCAACGTAAAGACAAATTCAAATTCATGAATCTTGCTCAAAAGATTTTCCGCCGTAAATCTATCAAGATGATATGGACAATCACGTTTCATATCCTTAAGCACATTAACAATTGAAGAAAAAAGAATCAGGAAATTGTCCAAGGTTTTAAAATGAGACCCCCAACGAGTATCACCCGGTCGTTGGAGGCCACGTTCTTGATTCAAACCTTGCCCTGTATGAATTTCTCCAAATTTAAGCAACTCTTCCAACTTATCTTCTTGATGTTGTCGAAGTGAATCTCTGCGTTTAAATGAAGCTCCAGTAATATTGAAAATATTAGTGAGAACATAAAAAAATTTATCCACATCCGAATTCTTTTTGGAAAGACCTACAAGTGCCAATTGTAATTGGTGAGCAAAACAGTGAATATAATATGTAGATGACGTATCTTGTAAAATCAAAGACTTGAGACTATTTATTTCCCCTTGCATATTACTAATCCCATCATAACCTTGACCACATATTTTGGATGTACATAATGAGTGATCCAAAAGCAAAGAATAAATTTCCTTTTTTAATGATTGAGAAGATGTATCATTTACGTGGACAATACCCAATAATCTCTCTATCACCATTCCACTTTTGTTGACATATCTCAAAATTAGAGCCATTTGCTCCTTATGAGAGACATCCTTTGATTCATCAACTAATATTCCAAAATAATCACTGTTCAAGTCTTTAATGATAGCCTTAGTTGTTTCTTTAGCACAATCCTCCACAATATCTTTTTGAATTGTCGGACAAATCATCATATCATTTTGTGGAGCATTACCTAATATTACTCTTCCCACATCAAAACTTCTATCCCCATACCATTTCAAAAGTTCAAGAAAAGCACCCTTATATTCAGAACCTTCACTTTCATCATGTCCACGAAATGAAAATTCCGATGTCAAGAGAAATATTGCTACATCAATTGAGGCATTTAAATGCATCCGATAATCACTTCTTGCCTTTTTCACTTTGCTTGTCAAAAGAAGATTGGATCGATTGCCGTATCAAATCTTGCATCCTATTAAAACATTTATGATGGATACTATTTACCTTACCAACATGTTTTTTGAATCTTTCTAAAGCTTTGTTCTAACACCTAAAACCATCTCTTGTAAATGAATCTCCAGCATTTCCACGGCTTTCAAGTTCATTCTTGAACAAATAACAACACAAACAAAATGCCGCGTCTGCTTTAATGCTATATTCCAACCATTGAGATCTTCTCTTAAATCAAGTTGGTCGAAATTGATGCATTTTATCTCCAAACTTAGTTTTAGGGAAGATATGATCAACATGTTGACATGGCTTTTTTTGAATGTAATACCTCCTTACCGCATCTCGAATATTAGGACCATAAGATGAAATAGGCATTAGGTCTTTGGGATTTGCTTCAAGAGATTTAAAATCAAGCATATTATCCGTATTTGAAAGTGGAAAAGAATTTGTATGTCTTTGAACTTCCGGTGCAACTTGTGAACTTACAAATGGTTGATTAGAACTAGAACTTGGTTGACCATCTTTTGGCTTTGGTAACTTGATGAGAAACTTATCCATTTGTGATTTGATGATTTGAATGTAAGAATTATTTTACCTACAAAATTAAATATTCACACTTCTATTCAATCCCATCAAAATAAAATAATTTTAAAAAATATTAGCATAAATAACAAGTTTACTAATAAAAGAATCACAATTATTAGATAACTATTTAGAAATCAAGAAATTCTTATAAATTTAAAGTATTCAAGCAATCAAATAATGGCACCACTTCATAAATCAAGAAAAACATACAAAACAAATGAAGTACATTAATAAATAAATTGATTTTTTTTTAGATAGCATACCTTGTTACTTGTTCTCAAATCTCACTTCTACTTCACCATGAACAACAAAGTGGAATGAAGCCAAAAGAAGAATAATATGATGTCTTTACTCTTTTTTTCCTTTTAGTTTACGGCTTTGAAAAGTCAAAAGAAAAAGTTAAAATAAATAAATAAGACAAACGTCTAAATAAGGAAAGGAGAAAAAGAAAGTAAAAAATATAAATTGACTTTATTGACACTTCTAGCTTAAGGTCTAGACATAACTGATGCAACTTTAAAATATAGGTATTTGAACCTCTTTTTATTTATAAATTATTAAAAAGAGCTATGAAAAGGCACATTTAGTTATATTAATTAATAATTAAAAATTTAAAATATTAATGTGGATAGAGAAATTTGAACCACAAATTTACAAGTTATGCACCCCCTATTTGTACATACTAGAGTATTCTTTTTAATATACTTATCAATATACTAGAGTATTCTTTTTAACCTTGGCTACACCAATACAAATTTAAAAAGACAATTAGAAAAATAGTAGTATTATATAGGAGTTAGGAAGGGGAGGATGGGTGCATGTGAACCCACTCCCCTTCATGTACATACGCCTCTGCATATCACCTTGGGAATACACATTCATGATAAGGATAAGTTCATGAATAAACTTAATGGACAATCCACGCAGTTCAATGGATTTATAACACTCCCGCTTGGATGTCCATAGATAATGTGCCTCGTTAAAACCTTACTAGGAAAAAATCCTATGGGAAAAAATTCTAGTGAAGGAAAAAGAGTACACATATCTTTTGATACACATTATTTGTTGCCTCATTAAAAACCTTGCCAGGAAAACCCAGTGGGACAAGGAAAAAAGAGTACAACGAGTATAATACTCACCCTGATTAAAACATCACTTAATTTCTTGTGATGATGTCATTCAATCTTATATACCAACTTGTCAAATATTGCCAGTGTCTTTGTGATCAAATCACATTCACGAAGATGTTGCATGATTGAACTCATCCAAATATATCATTTTTTGGTTTCATGGATATAATGAGGCTTTGAGCTTAGCCGAATACATTCTTGAAAATCACTCTATTTGTGATCTCGTTGTTGCAAGTAAAGTGCTCGTTCAACTTGTTCATAGCAACAATCATCTTGTGGACACTTTCATTTGCAGTTGATTATCTTGTAGAATAACTTCAAATAAATGTCTTTGATGTCATTTCAACGTCTTCTCGTCGGGGAGGAGCAGAATTTTGCCAGTAAATTTACTGCAAAATAGATATCTAGTTGAGTATTGTTAGCAAGATACATTAGTGCCCTGATTGCACTAAGATATGGAGTTTCATCTCCAAGAAGCTCTTCATCATTCTTTTGAGATCAAAGTGAATCTTTATTTCTGTCAAGCGATCTCATAGTCATTGGGGTACTCAATGAATGTGATTTATTCATATAAAATCGCATCAAAACTTTTCTATGTATGTTGATTGATGGGCAAATATTTCATTCGTCAAATCCTCAATCTGTAGGTCAAGACAAAATTTTATCTTTCCAGGATCTTTTCATTTTAGATTCCCTTCTCAAACACTCAATAGCTTTTGAAAGCTCTTTAAGAGTGTTAATAATATTCAAGTCATCAACATACACAACTATTACAACAAATTCAGATCCTGACCTTTTCATAAAAATGCAAGGACAATTAGGGTCATTCTTTTTGTAGCCTTTTCTTCCTTGATTATTTCAATTCATATAAGAATTCTTGAAGCTTTTTTGAAAAAGTTTCTTTCAAACTTTTATATGTTTCAGACACCTTGATTGCTTCAAGGATTTTCATATAACCTTTAGTATTGTCTAGCTAGACATGATAATTATTCATTATATGCATTCAAGTTTTCACATATTGCCAGATCAAAATAAATCTCATTGCATCCACCATAGGAGAAAACATCTCCAATAATGTCAGGATTTTTGCGACAAACCTTTATGCCCCAAGGCACAAGCCGTACTTAATATCTTACGATTATACCATCGCATAATAATTTATTTGTACCTCACTGACATTATACCTTGATTTATGGACTATCAATCTAAAACATCACTTTTCTAAGTGAAGCAAAATACACTTGAATTATGCATTATACTTGGCCAATCATTTATCTGTCCACACCATATGACAGATTTGAATTCAAAATCCTCGTCACAATTTATATCATTGAGCGCTACTTCATATCAAAGATACCGTCGACGGTTATTTGATATCGATTCCATTATGACATAACGTATCGAGATCTATTCATTTTTCATCTATTTGAACCTTTTTCAAGATTTTATGAAGCGTTATGTCGCGGTGCTCTTTTATAGCACCTGTCTCATTATCATGACCATATTGATCATTTGCTCCTCTCTTTCTTCAAGGAATTTTACATTTGGAACCAATTGTTCTATTACGCTTCAGGCGTATCATAGACTCTGTCCTTCAAGGACTTCTCATTGGAGCATTTGCAGCTGAATTGTAACATAGGGTCAGTAAATTCATCTTGCAATAGATTTGCAACATTATGCAAATGAATTATCACTTGAACTTCAAGTTCACATTTTCTTTTAACGAGGATCTAGATAATTCATAATGAATCTCACACATAATTTCCAACTTTCAGTCATCTCTCCCCCTAATGTTAGAAAATCTAACATTTATCCCAATCTTATTTGGGAATTCATCTTTGTGCATGGTGGAACAATTAAATCATAACCGCACATTCAATATTTTAGATGAAATTTTTTTGGTTCCTGACCCTGAACCAATTTCGATAGGGGACTTTTGTTGGCTTGATGCATACAAGCGTTGCTATATGTTAAATAAATTCATCTCATACCAAATTTCTCTTTTTGGAAGATTTGTTCTTATAATTAATGGTTTAGCTATAATTGGAGGCATACAATTTCTGCTAAACCAACTAGCATTATCAGTATAATTTCATAGTTTGGAACTATGCTCTTTATTTAACAATTCGAGCAAACAACCTTACAAACATCAATTTGTAAGTTGACAACAAAGCACATGTGACCATCGCATAAATGCATCTATCATATAGTTACAAATGGTCCACATGGTAGGTAAATGGGCCCATATTCACCTTTTTATATGTTCCAAAAATCTCAGGGAGTATAATCTCAACCTTAGCTGGTACAATGATACAATGATCAAATTATCAGAGAACAAGCAACACAAGAGAATTCTTGAAGAATATTTGATTTATTCAGTATATAACTATGTGAATTCTCAATTATTTTTGCATCATATTTTAACCGGAATGGACAACTGATCTTTATTTCAGTACACTTACAATTTACTTTTGCATGTGATTTCATCAGCATGTCCATGTTTGTGTTCAACAAACAAGAAGAAAAATGGGTAATCTTTTACATAAATATTTATAACCCGCTTCGGTTGGTAGTAATCTGAAGATATTAAGTCTTTTCATAATTTATAGTCTCAATATTGCTTTTCAATTTATTTGAAACTTAAAAAGTTTCTTTTGAGACTTACTACAACCCCAATATTATTCCTCTGACAATAACACAACTCGTTAGAGCTTGTAATTAATTTTTGTGTACTATCACATATTTCATGACACCATCCATATGGTGAGCATCTACTTCAAGGAGAAAATTATATTATTATTGTCATGTCAAAATTATTACGAGCAAGACATGTTTCTTGCTTTACTTTTGTTGTACCATAGGTACACAACCAATGACAAATTTGTATTGCCACACAATAATATTATTTTGGTCATGGCCACAACCTTTATAAGCAAGGATTATTTCTTTCTTTTGCCCTTTCGGTAGTTCACAATAAACATACCATAATATTTATGACGTATAAACGTACACGACCATTAACCATTCCTGCCAAATAAAATTTATTTATTTCTCTCAAACCTCCCGCAGAGGTGAGTTGTGACATATTTTCAATCATACATAAATATGTTCTTATTCATATTTTTTCTTCATATCTTGGCACATTAAGAATGGGCAAACATTCACATGCTTATTACAAGTCACAATCTCTTCATGAGTTGACCATAACCATTTATACATGTCATACCTTTATATTTGACATATTTACATGACTCACCTCAACATCACTTTGAAAGATGCACCATCACTTTATATTCTTTCTTTTGATGGAGGATTTACGAACTTATCAAATTAGGTCACACGATAACCGTGTGTCCAATCACCTTTCATACCATTTTGATGATAACATTATTTTCATAGTTTGAAGGACTATTTGAAGAACTCATATTATTCTTCCTTTTATAATTACCACAATGATGACTATTATAATTATGTCCCTCCACGCCCTTATTCATACATTCAATCATTTGTCGTCTTTCAGACTTATTATTCACTGCTACCATATTCATACGATAGAATGGAGCAAATCAATTGGCGCGTTTCAAAGTTATCATACATTGCTACCACATTGTTTTCAAGGAATGGAGTAAATTCAATAGGATGAATTTCATGGCTTTTCATCAAAGCCTAAGTCATCATTATATCATCACTATGTTGCATTGACTCAAACTCAATGTCTTACCCATATAAGATGTGTTAGGACATAATTCTATGGGACTTGAACCCAATCCTTATCATCATGGTGCATTAAAACTCAAGATGTCTTACCCTCTTGGTGCGATAGAATATGAATCTACCGTCTTACCCTCAAACATTTTTCATTATGGTGCATCCGACTTTAACCTGATATGTCTTACCCTTTTGGTGCGATGGAACTTGAATCCACAGTCTTACCCTTAACCAATGGTATAATAGACCGAAGTACAATTGACTCACCCTCTAATTCTTTCAAAATAATCAAAATAATATTCAAACTCAAGCTACTAAAACTTTATACCTTCTTATTGAGTGCCAACTGTACCCAAGTGGATTTGTTTTTTATCAACTTAAAGTAGACTTAGTTTTCAAAGTGCTTTCTCCTGTGTCGCTTTCTACTTTTAACTACTGGAAATTGTTTAGTGGTCTGCTCCATCAATTAGGAGCCAGAGGCATGACTACTCGATGATCCAGAACCACCTTTCTAGCAATTTTCTCTTTTGACTCATCGATATCAGTTAATGGCATTGGATGTACACTAAAACTCAAAATCTCAATGGCTAGAGTCTCGTACTGATAACGTGTTATAAAAGCAAGCTCAGAATAATATAATTATAAAGAGAAGAAGGCAAGAAATGTAGATAGAAGAGAACTTTTCTTCTTATTCAAGTGTATCTTACATGGAGAATTATATCTCTATTTATAAGTAGAGAAATCACTTCAAAGGCCACTTTAATGAATGCCAAATTAATAGATACATCATTATCCCAAAAGGGTTCATATCACGGCCTTGGGAATACACATTCATAATAAGGATAAGTTCATGAATAAACTTAATGAACAATCCACTTAGTTCAATGGATTTATAACAAATATAAAATTTAGGAAAAATAAAGAGAAGATTTTAAAAATTTATGATATAAAATATAATATTTATCCTTCTTTCTATTTTGGCGTTTTTATTTTTATTTTTTTACTACTAACCCTAAAAGAATGGACAATTTTTTTTTTTGCTTATAGGTAGATATACAATCAACGGACGATGCTTGATCTTATTTTCTAATCCTATCAATTTTTATTGTAATTATAAATCACTTATTAAGGTAAAATGAAATGTTAGAAGTTAAATTGTTATTGAATATAAATAAACACTCTATTCATCTATGTTTGACTTGATATATCCCTTAAGAAACAATAGATGTATAAAGGGAAAAAGGTTTGAAATATATTCGAACTTTGGCCGAAATTGTTGTTACGATACCGAACTTTGGAAAGGACCTTTTACCCCATGCACTATTTAATAGTGTATTTTAAAGGTATATATGTGCAGGGGGGTAAAAGGTCCTCCATAAAGTTTGGTATCGTAACAACAATTTCAGACACGTACTATTTATAATTATGTGTCAATAATTTGACACGTTACAAACGAGAAACTTTGGAGTATAATTATAAATTAGTTGTACGTACTTTCCAATACATTTATATATCAAGTTAACTACTAATTTCACAGGTCAATCCTCAATAAACCAACGTGAAACAACACAAGCTGCCATGCTGGGTGTGGCCCCTCGCATTTCATGGTAGCCAGCCAGAGGCGTATTCAGAATTTCGGAATGATGGTTGCACTATTATGAAAAGACAGATTTAATCGGTTAGATACATTTAAGTTTGTATCATTGAAAACAATTAAAATTATAGGTCCAAAATTATAATGCTTAATTAATTAAAATGCCAAAAGTGCTACCAATAACCACTTAGAGAGGTGTTACCCAATTTTAGAAAGAAAAATAATACAAGATAGATATAAAATTCAAAATTCTAATCTCACTGAGAAGTGCACCCAATCATCATCGCATTATATGATACTTCGATTGTGGGTTCACATAATTATATTTAACAAAAAGTTAAAAAATATAACATTACTATATATGATTTCAGGAGGGGAGCATGGGTTCACGTGAACCAGTGACCCCCTCCTGCATACACCTCTGAATTGGTAGTTGCCTTAATTTTTTAATGACATAATACATAAATAAAATTTAAACTTTGTTTTAATCGATAATATTACATTCTGGAATTTTGATGATTTAATAAATTATGGATTCTAATTTCATAAAAGATTGAGAGTTTCAGATAAGGTTATAGTGTCATAACTGCAGTGGTTGGTGTGCGACTACAGAGGAACATACCTCAATCAATGACGTTACATTAGGTTGTTTGTCCATCTTATATTAGTCACGTTGACAAGGGATAAAACCTAGTTTTTGCATGGAAGAAATTACACACAGTAAAAGTCCTTCTCTCTAAGTAAATATTCTGAGTAGAGTGATCAATTGGTAAGTAATTATTTCAATTTTGAATATGCATATATTTAGGCATTTCAATTCGTTATCATTGTGTCATCCAAACACTTCAACTTATAAAATTATCATCTAAACATTTCAAAAATTATATGCAACATCAACGTCAAGTATTCATAAGACAATGAAAATGAATTGGAGTGTTTAATTATTAGTTAAGACCAAGTTAAATTGTCACAATATATACTTTCAAAATTAAAATGCTTATTTGTTAGTCAAAAATACATTTAAATGTCTATTTATGAATTATGCCTTTTTTAATTCTTTTTTCTGCTTCCTTTTTTGAGCATTTAAGTTATCCATTATAAAAACATTTTTTAAAGATACAATTTGATCGAATTCAACTGATTACTTGCCTGTTTTTCTCTGACTTGCAATTGTCAATTTTTTTTTCATAATACAGACACTTATACATGTGGTGGGTGGGTTTTATATATATATATATTTTAATGACCTAATTATGTACTACATATATTTTTTTAACACCGTGAAGAAATTTCGTAGAAGGTATGCTATATTATAAAAGGAAAAAGACTTAAATATGTTATTTTATTTATGTCATTCGTTAAAAGTTTGACTTGTCTAGCTATATCATTTTCGTTTGAAAAATAAAGGCTCGTTCATGTCATTTATTGACTGAAGTGACATAGATAAATTTTCACTGAACAAAAATGAATTTTCACTAAACAAGAACAACAACAATAATACAACAACACATCACATATCCCCAAACATGTTCCGCACAACACACAAGTTCATCGTCATCTATTTCTATCCCTGCAAAAAAAGAAAACTACTCTTGTTTATAAGAGGAAGACAAATAATGAAATGAAATGAGGCTAAGGAACACTGAATGGCCTGGAAACATACATCTAGAAGAGATGAATATTCGCAATAGCAATATATTTAATGAGTAAAGATGAACTTTTGGTTTGTAGATTCAGAACTCAGAAGGCGTTCCAATTTATCACCCAAACCTATCTCTGCTCACATGCATGCATTTGCACTTGCATACGTAAATATACTCTTCTTTTTTATTAGACTAAGTGAAAAGATCATTATACATCTCCACGTGCTTTCTAGCCATGTCTAAATATAGAAAATAATGAATTAACAAAGAGAAAATCGATAAGATCTTAAATAAGGACAAAATCTAATTGCAAAAGAAAGATACATAATATCTAGCATCAATCCACCACTGCCATCCATCTGTTGCCCCCGAGATGGATGAAGTTTTGAGATGTGTGGGAGATGTTTGGATGCCACGTAAGCCAAAAAAAAATAGGTCTTAGTTTAGTTAAGGTGTGTCTCTGGAATTTCGATCATAGTCTAAGGGGTACTTATGCCTTATCCCAACTTTAAATCCTTCAAATGTAAAATGCTTTTTCAAAATTCCTTTTTTTTTTTTTCATGATAAATCTAGTTAGGTTGATTGCATTTGGAAAAATATTTAACACTTAATCATCACTAAATTTGAAATGAAAAATGACCCAAAATTTCCTTATGCAAAAGTTGTAACGACCGGGTTCCGTCGTTATAGAAAAGCCAACGGGGAAGAATTTTGGGTCGGATAACTTTTCCGTAGTAACTTGGAATTTCCCAACCTAGTCCAGATTTGGACGAAATCGGAGTCATTAAAGTCTAGGGAAATTTGGTAGCAATTGGGTGATCTAATTATGAATTTGATCACATGAGTAAATAGATAAGGCGTTAAGGAATCCGTACGACTTTATGGAATTGAATTCAGGTGAGTAGAACTCCCGAAATTGATCTTAGCGTGAACGGTAGTTTCTGAGTGTCGTTGGTTGAGGTCGTGTTGTGAAATAAGGGTATTGGAATTATTAAAATAGCTCATTGTTTCGTGCAAGCCGCTTTGGCAGTGATTTTTGTCGCCAGGGCGGGGTCCCTATAGCGGGGTGGGGACCGCTGTGCACTTAAGTCGAAAATAAACCCCAAAACGTCTTTATTCTGCACTTTTCAATTTTTAGAGTAAGGAGACGAACCTCAAGCGATTCTTGATAGTTTTCCACCATTCTTAAGGCTAAAGGTAAGATTTTAACTCCCCGAATCCATTTTTCGATCCGTAGAACGTAATCTAATGGGTAATTATTGATGGGGGAAGGTTTTGATCTGGAATTTATGGTGGAAAAAGCCTTAATTTGGGTAGTGGGATCATGTGTATGATCTAGGGTTGTTAGAATTGTTAGTAATCTGGGTAATTAGTGATTGTTTATTGATTCCCGTATTATATTGATTGTTTGTAGACCAAGAACAAGCGGAACGAATCCGAAAAGGGAGGGATCAAGTTTCTTAGGGTTTCAAGCTTGTTTCGAGGTAGGTGATGGTTGTGATTCTATGATTATTTGATGTATGTTTGTTCTTGCTTCATTATGATACATGTATGTATGCGAATGTTGCATTATTGATCACACTAATTGTAAATGAAGATAGATGGGTGATGAATGCCATGAAATCATGACTTGCTTGTATGAGTGTGAGAATATACTTGTGTTTGTGATTATGGCTTGTTGAATGGATCGGGTGTTGCGTTTCGACACACTAACTTGGATCGATTGCCACGTTCCGACATAATTATGGGATTGGTTGCCACGTTTCGGCATAATCATTGGATCAGGTACCATGTTTCGGTATACTAATTGTTTGGGTTTGAGTTCCATGAGAGGACCAATGACTTGTCATATTTATGTATCTTGAGAAATGCGAAACTGTATATTGTTTGTAAATGTTGATAATCTTATATATGTTCGATATTATGCATGTGATTATATTGTTGTATTGACTTATGTATATTGCACTTAGTGGGATAGCCGCGTGATCCTACCAGTACACTATGGTTGTGTACTGATATTGCACTTGCTCTTTATTTGTTGAGTACATGGCATCTTCAAGCGGCTATTGGCAGACCTCGTTTAGAAGATCAGTGATCGTCGATCAAATTCAAGGGTGAGCCAGTTTTTCCAAGCTGCCATGAGTTCTTCTTTCGTCTACGTCCATATTTCGGACTTAGACTTTTCTAGTTAGTTATTAGTTCATTAGTTTGGGGTTGTATCTCTTCTTGTTTAGATTTTGTTGAACTTTAGATGTTTTGGTACATTGACTTTCAGGTTCTATGTGTATTTTCCGCATTGTTTAGTTGTTAGGTCTTTTGGAAGTTTATGGGAACTTCAGTCTTTAGCTATTTAACTTGCTTCCGTAACTTAAATGCGTTAGTTTTTTATTTAGTAGGCATTTGGCCATGCAATACCATATCACGATATGGTATCGTGAGATGGAATCAGCGTTTAGACATGCGATTTTACGCTGATTCCATCTCATGATTCCATATCATGAGATGTGATTCCATATTCTCCAAAAACCATGATATGGAATTATATGGGAATTACATATCATGATATGAGATATTTTAATACAAATATTGATCCACAAGTTTATATTTTGTTAAAACAACCCCACATTTATATATACTAATTAACCATTTATTTCATATGTAAATAAAATTTATAATCACATCATTACTTTTAAAATTTATTATTCTCACCGACATAAAATTTATTATTCTCACCAACATATAGTCACTTTAACTCACACCAACTGATTGTTAAAGTGATGAAATATTTATGGTCTATGAGCATGAAAATATAGTTGCGGATGATATTGACCAACAAATGGCTCAAAGTAACAGTGTTGGTTCGTCTTCTCGGTCACATAATCGAGAAATGCAAGTTCAACGTAAAGAAATTATCCGTACTATGTGGGAGGATTATATTAAGGACTAGTACACTACAATTTATGTTCAATTTTTTTAATTAAATTAAAGTTACGTTAGATGAAACAATTACTTAAGTGGAGAACAAATAGCTTTGTAATAATTTATTATGCGATTTTATAATTTTTTGTTTATTTGATAAGATTGAATAAACAATTGGGGTTATTTTAATAGTTTTACAACTTATGAGATTTTTATGTTTATGAGAAAATATACAACACAAAAATTCCATATCGCATGCCCAAACAAAACTTCAATATCATCTCATGATTTCATATCATGATACCATATTATGATTCCATATCATGATACCATATCGCATGGCCAAACGGGTCCTTAGTTGCTTGGTTTGGGTTGTAGTAGTGGTTCTCCCACCGGAGGATTAGTGTGGGTGCCAATCACGACGGTGTGGGTCGTGACAAAAGTAAACCATCAAGAAAGCAAACAAATCTTGAAAACTCAGTAGTTATTGCTTATGGTAAAATTCTGGTAAGGAAGTTTTTTAATTCACAACAAAACTTCTAAGCTTCTAATTGTCCATAACAAAAGCTTTATGGAGGTGAATTTTTAGGATTTATATATTATGAATTTAATTTTTAATATTTTTAGTGTAACTCATAAAGTAGTAAGTTCATATCTACTATTTATCATTATTTGTCCATAACTTTTGCTAGGGAGAAACATGTAAATCTCCTACCTAGTATTTCATTTTAATACTACCATTATAAATTAATATAGTTTGGTGTAAATATTGTTTCTTCAAAAACAATCCTTAAAATCCTTTTCTTCCACCAAATTCTCATAATTCCATATATTTTTCCTCACATCACCTACCTCTATTTTTCTCTTTTCAAAAAATATATAAACCCCACACTAGTAAGAACTATACAAGAAAAAAACAACTAAACTCCATTTTGTTCTCTTTCTTCCAATCTACTTAATTCTATAATGTCTTCAAAGATAAAAAAAATGGACTTTTAGGAAATTATTCATATCCAATCGAGTAGGCTGTAGGGGTTGTAGCAAACTAGATTTAGTAGATATTATGGAACTAAAGCCCAAAATCCCTATTAACACAAATCCATCACCTAACATTTGTCACACTTCTTCAAGTTCGTACCAAAATGATGACACTAATTTGTCACATGAGTCAAATATGAATTCAGAATCTGAAGTCAGTACGTACCCAAAAATTGGTGACACCTTTGTTGTCGTCAAGAATTTGGATGATCCATTTCAAGATAATCACACTTCCATCCCCTTCTCCATTATTAACATGTCCGAAAATCGACAAGAATTTGGATGACTCATTTCAAGATAATTACCACACTTCCACCACCTTCTCCATTAAGACAAAATTGTTATCTCCACTAAGTTTGGATCAAAATGAATGTACTAATTCAGAATCTAGAGTCGATTCATGTCCAAAAATTAGTAGTTCTCTTGTGGCCTTCATTAATTCGGATGATCCATTTTATTATTTCAAGAGAAATCAATGCTCCATATGATCATTGAGAAAGAAATCTACTCATTTGAAGATTTAGAGGATCTCTTGAATTGTTTTCTAAAGTTGAATTCTCCTCCCCACCATAATATTATCATTCAAGCCTTCATGGAGATCTTGAATAAAAATAGAAAGGTTGTCTCCGATGGATGTAGAAAAAAGAAGCACTCATTGAAGTTCAATTGAATTTCTTTCGTTAAAAATTGTACTTCCAAATTTGATAAAATAATATTTTAAGTCACATGTTTGATTCTCAAATGTGGCATTTATCTTTTTTTTTTCTTCATTTTTTTTTATTTTTTATTTTTATTTTCCCCATATATATATATACACATATACATACTATGCTAAATTCCTTTATTTTCTTTCTATGTTTACTTTTTTTATATTTTGATACTCGTTAATATGAAGTATAATCCCTCCTCCAATGGAACCTAAGTATATGAAAAAAGAAGAAATTATATGAGAATTTAGGGAGTGTTTTATTTTTCAATGTGAAATTTCTCGACAAGAATGTTATTAAAAAGAACAACTCTAAAGTTTTTTCATAGTAATGAGACAAGGAAACAGAGTTAGTGATGAAACCAAATATTGATGTCCTTCCTATGTTTTTCAATTTATGTCTTAATTTTGTGACTATACAAATTGATTTTTGTAATTTAAATTTTCACGAGCTTAGCAAGTTGGTTGTGTTTATATTGTAAAAATATCGTGAATTAACTATCATTCAATCATAAACAAAAAAAAAATTAGAGAATTTTGGGTTATGGCTCAATAGACCCTACGCATGCAAGCTTCTAGCCTGGTTCATAGACTACTCATTAAATATAAACACATATGCAGACCCTTAAACTTGTCTTTAAATTTTATTTTGACAATCCAACTAAACCTTATTCCATTTTAACCCTTCAACTCCAATTTTTATGTTCCATTTTGGCACTTTTAAGTGATGTGGCAGAGAGTGTGCATCACACATTCTCTAAGAGAGTGAAAGACAAAAAAAAAGTTTTTTTTAAAAAAATAATAAAAGATTACCCTTCAACTCAATTTCTTTTATGTACCATTTAACACAAAATACTAATTTTATGATTTTTTTATTTCTATACTAGGGTGGGGAGGCCCGTGCCAAGCACAGGCCCAATAGTAAAAATATTATGGTTGTAAAAATATTGTAATATTAATGAATCAAGGGTCAGGGCGTTTGTAGAAGATAGATAATATGATCTATTATATTATGTACTATTAGAAATATTCAGAATATGTACAATAGACATAAGTATGATGTCGATTTGAACGATTTGCACATACTAACTAATGTAATATAACCAAAATAATATAGTACATGTTGCAGTTTTGGTATATAAGATTAGCATGTCATTGTCTATCATATTTAGAGGACACTGCAGTTTGCTTGTCCATAGCTAATCTTCCTGATGCAAAAAACCAGAGCATAGGGAGAGTCATTCATTATATTGTCCCTAGCATAAGCAAAAGTGACAAAATGGTGTGAGGGAGTTCCTGTAATTAGACAGTTTAAAGTATGTTAGAAAGTGCAAATATGGCAATAGATAGCAAACCAATTTTAATATAGGGAGCAAATAGAAAGAAAATCATGGAATCAGCATAAAACTCATAGATTTGCTGTTGAATTTGTGTGTGATTGGCCTAATAGTCTACAGTGAATGAGGTCAGCTAGTAGACAGAAACCTCATTCCTATTGTTCCTATTGATAACTGTGTATTATAGTGTATGACATTATAAGAAAGTAGAATAAGAAAAATGTAGAAGAATGTATGCAGTGGAAGTTATCCAGAGAAACATGTAAATAGGCTTATATTGCAGTGTGAAATGACAAACATTAACGTAAGAGCAAAATGAGGGTACAGTTTTATGCTATCAGAAAGACAGAGCAGACATAAGGATTTGTTTGACTGTGATTTATTTGAATGTGAGCAAGATTGGTCGTAATAAAATGTCAAAAGTGTAATTCTGTTTTTTATAGTTGAAAGGCAGTTTCATTGGATGTGAGTTGAGGTGTTGCAAGGAGTAGAAATAGGAAGGAGTAAAAAATTAGTGTCAGTGTGCAAAAGAGCTGCTGCT
>JAJOOR010028277.1:0-19923 GCA_036250505.1 Solanum acaule | reverse complement strand
CTTCTCTGAAGCAAACGACGGACCATCAGCACGGACCGTAGATAGACCTACGGTCCGTCAATCCCTTCCGTAGCTCCATACTTAGAATCTTCAAAAATCAGGTACTGGAACCCTCGCAGTCTCACTCTACGGATCAACAGTGATCTACGGACCGTCAATGTGCACCGTGGTTCCACACTTGGTCAGATTTCCCTGATTTGTCTTCAACACATTCCTGCTGATCTACGGTCATCACCTACGGCCCGTGAATGGACCTACGGTCCGTAGATGACCTCCGTGGATGCCTTTTTCTGCATTTCCTTCAGCTGTCTCTAAACTTCCGCGCCTGAACACCTTTCCTGCAAAACACGATAAAATACATAAAAACCAATATAAAGAGGCCCTAGACACACACAACTTGTAAGTGAAATGCATTAGAAATACCGTAAACTCACGGTATATCAAAGAGTTTTATGAAATTAAGCATGTATTGCAAGCTTTACATGTATTTATGATGAAATTCATATCTAACACATGTTTTATAATCATTGATGATTGAAAGTGGGTTTTGAGTATCAAGAGGTAAATTATAGACTTATGCATATCTTATGAAATCTATGCAAATGTTTTAAGGGTGCTTTGAGAGTAAAGTATCAATGATGATGTTAATTTTGCTTTGATGAAAGGACATTCTCATGAACATAACTAGCATGATGTGAAATATTTTCTCACATAGAAATGATTCTTAGGTTGAAAGGCTTTCTCACCTAAATGAATCAATAGTAAGAGATATCCTAATGAACTAGCTTAGATTGGTTGTCCAAGGACACCTTTTCATGAGTAATAAGGTCAAGTAAGAAATGACTATTCCATGGGATTTATGCTTAGCACTGAGAGGATATTGAGATGGGAACTCTCCCTTAGTAGAGGCCGGGTTTGTAGAAGACACCTATATGCCCCCATAGGATGATTGGCTCAAGAGACATTAGCTAGTGGATCCACTTAAGCTAGAGTTAATGGTTCTACTTTGGCAAGTAGGGCAACCTTTTTCGGTGTAGGAGACACCGGGGGATCATGTTATAGCTCACATGGTCTCTATGTTGGTGAAGGCTAATTTCCCACATTAATAATGAACTAAGGTTACTTCAAGAAGTATTTCACATGAGTTCAAAGGATTTAAAGATGAAGTTAGCTTGCATTGACTATGATTTTATGAGCTATGTTTTATAACTCTTTTATATCATGTTTAGTTTGGTCAATTGCATGTCATGAAATGAAATGTTCCCTTTTGCATGATTGAACTGTTTTATGCATAGCTATCATACTTCGTACATTTTTTTGTACTAACGCATACTCTTACCTATATTTCCCCAAATGTAGTGTCCGACAGATAGGTTTCTGAGTCTCGTGGCTAGTGGTTGAGTTTGACATATTTTCGCGCATTGGTGAGCCCTCATACTTCGAGGACAAAGATTATTGTTTTAGTTTCTTTCATGTATTTCTTTTTTGAACATGATATATGGGCTAGACCTATTTCATTCTATTGTATTAGATGGCTATGATAAGACAAGAGTTTTAGACTTCCGCTTTGCTTTTATAAAATGATTTGGACTTGGACTATTGTTTTACTCTTATTGTTCTATTTCTTATGTTATGAGAACTAAGTGGTAAGTGGCTTGTATGGAGTCCTTCGGGGTTCTATACGCCATGTTAGATCTAGGGGGTACCCCTGGGTCGTGACATATACTCTTAGACTTAGTATTTGGAGATTAAATGTCCTTGATGTGATGGCTTTAAGGTTTTGGAATATAATATTTAATGGATGTTAGTGGATTTGTGTTTCTTACATTAATAAGATTTAAGCTTCCGCATTATGGTTAGTATTTCGTATGTTTAACAATAAATATAAGCCAGGGTTGAATTTGTTGGTTTGCCCACCTAGGAGATTAAGTATGGGTGCCATTGATGACTCATTTTTGGGTCATTACAAACTTTGTATCTTAGCTTTAGGTTCAGTGATCTCATCACACAAGGATAAGTATAGTAGAGTCTCGTGGAACGGTACGGGGACGCCTTTACTTTTCTTAGAGAGGCTATAGGACTTTAGGATAACTTATTTCTTTCTTTCTTTCGTGTTATTACTTGAATCCAATTGGTATCTAGGTGATACAAATTGGTATCTGACCTGCTTGACTCTATTTCACTTTTGGTCAGAACTAGAGCAGTAAAAGTGACAATACCAACACTAGCAAGAGAGGATGTGTCCTTGGAAATGGACTTGTTTCCCCAATTCACTATGGGCATTAATGTATAATAACCAACAATATCTCTTTATTAAATTCTTAAAGTTAAACCCTTGTTCTTCAGGGATATTGAATATGACGATGCTTATGATTTCCTTGTTGATTGTCATGAGTTGCTTTATAAGATGGATTTGGTGGAGAGGTTTGGTGTTGAGTTTGTGACATACTAGTTTCAAGAAGACGCCAAAATGTTGTGGCGGTCATGTTGAGGGCCGACCAGCAAAGTCACTACCTATGACTTGGGAAAAAATTTCTAGCTTCTTAATAGAGAAGCATATACCCCAGAATTTAAGGATATGATGAGATATGCGTTACTAGATATAGAGCAACAAAAGATATATGTTGTAGCTTATGAGACCAAATTTGGTGCTTTATTCAGATATGTGCCTCAACTTTGCTTCATCCCAGAAGAACGGATTCACTTCTTTGTGAAGGGATTGAGATCAAATTTATAGATCCAAGCTTTATAGGCAGCTTCTTCAACAAAATATCTTTAGGAAGTGGTTGATTTTGTGATGGAGATAGAGGCGGTGAAGCCATATAACTTTATCAAGGTGACAACATTCAAGAAGTTTCGTAAGGTATGACTAGATAATGAATACCATTACTTTGGAAAATACAGTTAGTAAAGGTTTCATAACATGTATGGGCTGCTTAGATAATGAAGAAATTATGTTGCACCAATTGAGGTCAAAATCTCTACTACGATTTCATAGATTGAGCGTATATAAAAAAGGGTCATGATACGACTACTACACAGTACTAATGCTTACTTGATTAGAGTTATGAAGTGTGTTACTTTGTTGTCGACTTATTCTAAGAAAGAATGCAAATCCCTTGGGCTAGAGATAGAATGGATTTGATAATGTTTTGCACCTATTCAATGGGTAGAAATGTGTGGGCTATTTGGGTATGATCTTTTCAATAGGTATGATGTGTTTTGGTGATGGATCTATCGAACTTTCATGGTGTGATACTTGTGTTATCTAGAAACATATATGTCGATTGTCAAGTCTGAATACTGACCACTTAAGAATTATCAGTTGTATGACATGTTCATATAATGAGATTCAGTGTTTCATTCACAATTGAGAAACCAACTAGTTTGTTACTACGAATGCTTGGGTTGAGCATTGTTTTTAAGAAAGATTTTAGCGATGGACCTTTGGTACGGTATTAATGCATTTAGGTTGTGAAGTGTATCTTGAGGATTCTAAATGAGGACTGGTGATTTTATCTTAAGCTCCAAAGCAGTGGATTGATACTGGAATGACAAACTTATGGATAAAGAAGGTCTAGTAAGTATACTTGGGTGAATGCAATTGAAGATCTAAGTAAGAAAGTGGATGTAAAATTAGGTTAGTCCTTTGAATTTGATTGGTATAAGTGGGTTTGAGGTGTCATATTGATGAAAAGGCCGACTTCATGGTGATGGCAAGGGTTAGCTGAGCATGATGGTAATAAGAGTTCGTGATAGATTGTGACTAGGTTGAAACTATATAATAAAGATTGTTGGTTAAATGAATTTTTATGGTAATAATGACTTGCGAGTATCTAAGATTGTTATTTTCTACTATTTGGTGAGTAGCATGGTTGTATGGAAAGTTTTAGGAGATACTGACACTACTCGAATAAAATTTAAAGGAGCTAGAGTAAAAAAAATTCATAGAATGTAGTGTAGCTTTCGAAAAGAGGTGAGAGCAAGAATAGTTTCTCTGATTGTAAGGGCTAAAAAGGTATCTTCAGAGGAGTTAAGAATTGGGTTTAGAGATGTGTGGGTTCATCTGTTTTGCTCTAGTTATGGTAATAGTGTCACGAGTTCATCATATTGGTTAAAAACCACTGGATAAGACTTGAGAAAGTAGTGTACAAACATTCAACTCAAGTGTGATAATAAATTCTTTTGTGATTTTGAGTTTGGTAATGAGTACGATTGATTTTTTTTGCAAAATATATGGTAAGTTCAATGGAGAGGCGATTTGATAAGCTAAGATACTTGAATTCATAATAATCTTCAAGGTATGAGCTAATGTTGATAGACAAGGGGATTGGGTTACACAGTTGGATTCACAATTCAATTTTTTTTCATTGTAAGTCTACATTTGTAGTGGTATATTTTGTCAAGGTATGAATTTGTTGGTAAGAAATGACTGCTTGCATCGTGCATTGAGCATTTAGAAGGACTTATGCATGGTTTGGGTATTAATGTTTGTTAGTGTTGATTGTTAAAGGACCTAAGAAAGGGGTTCACTTAAAAGTGTTGGTTTAGATTAAGGTCAATGGCCGGATTGGTTGTGATGGGTGTTAGTATTGAGAGTGTGGGCTTCAGTGGAATGATGTGAAGAGTATGTGGAGTCTGATAAATAGAGTATAGGTATGATCGTAATGGGGACTAGCCGTTGGTAGCTAAAAAAATCAAAGAAATGGAGTCAACTGAATGAAAAGGTTTGATATGAGATCTTTCAAGAAAGCATTTAGTGTTATTCAACCTTGGTCCTATACATTCTTATATGACCACCTAATTTGTTGTGTACATGATTTGGAGTATGATTCACTAGTTATGCACACACGTGTTTTCACTTTTGTGGGTGGATCCCTAGTGGTGGATTGGGTGTACCAATCCTGCTATGTCCTCTTGGTTGAGTAGGATATTTTGGCAGACTTGGTTATCTAAGATTACATATTTGGTGTTGTCTTGGAGTTGTTGAAGTATTTCGGTGGTTATACATATACCACCTTGCTTATGAGAATTTATAGAAAAGCTATCATGGGTATTTACAGTTTTTCGATAGTCTTAATATTCATCTAGTCGTCGAGGTTATGTTCTGATTATGTGTGGTAGAATGCGGGGACATTGGGTCTAGTCCTACCATACTTAAGGGCTATCTACAATCACAACTACTAATCTAGCATTTCAACAATATTGTTAGAGGTTTTGTATGCTTGGGTGTAATCACTAAATGGGTGGTTACTTGATTATTTCCTTCTTTGGATAGATAAGTTTGATTCTCTGTTGATGAGTACCTAATGCCTAAAGATCAATTTTTTTATAACTTAAGCTCGTGGAAAGTTTATGTTGTGAGAAGAAAATCTTGATAAGATAAATGATGGTTTGTGCATTATGAGTATGCGGTGGTTGGTTCAGCTACACATTTGGTTGTAGCCAGTATTGATTCAGGATTTTATCATGGTTATGTGAGAAAGAATTCGTCTTGATGGTTGTGTCAAGGTCCTTAAGAACACATTGCGGACGTGTGTACGATTAACTTTGGTGGTTATCGGGAATAGTTTTTGTTGTTAGTTGAGTTACATACAACATTAGTTATCATTCGAGTATTGAGATGAACCCATTTGAGGCACTGTATGGGAGGAGGTGTAGGTCTCCAATTGCTTGGTTTGATGCATTTGAGGTGAGACCTTGTGATGCAATCCAGATTGCCTCGAGGCCTTTAACTCATTGCCAAGCTTGGGAAATCCAATGTATTGAAGAGTTCTTCACAAGTATGGAGGCCCTTGGGCTTCTATTGGTGGAAACAGAGGATCCCATGCCTTGCATGGTAACATACACGCTTGGAAGGAGCCCCCACATGAGCAATACCATGTTTGGATGATAGCTTGGAGTGTGGGAGGTCAAACGAAGCAAGGAGGAGCAAGTGAAGATGCTGCCTCATTCGGCGAGCTGGAGACCACTTCGACGACTCGCCAAACTAATGTGGTGAGGATTCCAAGATCGCCTAAAGGTCCAAAGGATCTACAAGGGAAGCTGCTCATCTGGTGAGTTGGAGATCATTTGACGCATCGCCCAATGGACCCCAAGACCGCCGAAAGTTACAGCAAGCTACAAAGGGAGAAGCTAAGGGAGAAGGGTACATCGCCAACCAGTCGACGACTCACCAAGTCCACTAGGCGAGCCCCGACCCAGCTCGCCTATTGGCCATTTCAGGTCACTTTTTGGCCCTTCTATGTAATAAAGCCCTAAAACTATAAATAGGCATTTAGGGGTTGATTTTAGGTTAGACTATTTTGAAAATGAATGATTGATGAATTCGATCTCTTTTAAGAGACTTGAGAACTTGGTAAAGCTGTTGTTGAACTTTTAGAAACAGGGGTTGCTTGGAGATACAATTTCCTTGAGGTCTTCATAAGAGATTCGATACTTGATTCGGATTATTCGATTGAGGTCTTTAGGTTTAATATACTTTAGGCTGCTCTTGATTTCCTTTTCTTGAGTCAATCTATTTATCTTGATTAGATGCTTGTTTAGGATTGTAATTGGAGGTTTTAGGATTTAATATATCCAGTTGCCAATTGTTCATTCTCTTGTATCTCTTCCTCTATCTTTCTTTTTGTTTCCGCATTTTAGTTGTGATTCCTTTTGAGAATTACATCACCTTGGGTACTAATATTTTGAGGGAATCATTAGAGAAGGTGAAATTCATCCAAGAGAAGCTTCTAGCAGCTTAAATTAGGCAGAAATAGTATGCAGATAAAAAGTTCGGGGACCTAGAGTTTATGGAAGGAGAACAAGTGTTACTGAAGGTTTCACCCATTAAGGGTGATGAGGTTTGGTGTAACGACTCGGAAATTGGTAAGTTGAACTAGAGCCTAAATGTGAGGGTCAACGTCAAGGTACGTGTTAGACTCCGTAGTTAGAAGACCTTTCTAGGTTTGTATTGAGGGTTGCAAGGGCAAGGGCCAAGGCTAAGGGGCAAGGCCTAAGACAAAGGCCAAGGCTGCCCCAACCTTGGCCAAGCATTGCCAAGGACCACGACTACCTTTACGACCAGTGGTCATGACCACGGTCCGTGAAGGGGCTCGTAGAGTCCCCATAGGCATGTGGAAGCAAAGGCCTTGAGGCCTAGCTACTGCCCAAAGACCATGAGGGTCTTCACGACCCGTGGTGCCACCCGTGGTTGGTGAGGCAGTGCACTCCCAAAAGTGTCAAGCCAAGGCTCCCCTTCACGAGCCACTACACGACTCGTGGTCTTGACCACAGACCGTGGGAGGGCTCGTGGTGGGAGGTTGGCAAGATGAAGGAGGCTACTGGTTAAGATACCACGGGCAGCACCACGAGCCGTGGTCCCCTAGACGGGTCGTATAGATGGCCGTGGTCCCTAGACGGGGCTGCCTAAGTGGAGGGTCATTTGGTAATTTCCTAATTAATTAGTTATTATATGGGGTCCATTATAATTGTTTTATATCACTTATATAAATAGTTTTAAGTCTTACAACACTTCATTAATCCTTTATTCTCTAAAACCCCAATCAAATCAAAAGAGTTCTTCATTTCAAAAATTCTCTCAAGAAGTTCCCAAAGAAGAAGAAGTGGGGGCTAGGGCTTGAAGATTCAAAGTGTTTCTTCTCAAATTGTGGTGAAAACTCCATCAAAGTTAAGGTAGTCTTCATCCTTGACTAAGTTTCATTCAAAGAGCCAATTCCAAAACATGATTTCAAGTTCCAAATTTACCAAAGAAGTAGGGTTTCCAATCTAAGCATGGGTTTAATTCCAAAATGTTTTCAAGGGTTTATATTTGATGATCTATGAATGAATTTATGTATTTATGATGATTTACAATGAATTTCCCCCTGATCCCATGTTTTCCCCCAAATTACTAAATTGAATGTTTGGGACTTGGGTTGATTGAATATGGAAGTATGTTGATGGATTTTGCCTAAATTGATTTAGATTATTGAATTACATCATTCTTCATGCCTAATTGTGGTATTCTAAGATATGTTGGTGAATGATGATTCATAGCCTTGGAGGGCAATTTCATGAAGGTTAATGTATGAGTATGATGTTATGTAAATGTTTATGATTCCAATTAAACTTATATGATCATGTCTATAATGTAATTTTGCTATTATTGAAAGGTTTATTCTCAATTGTGCACTTATGAATGTTGATGATAGAATGTGAAGGGTTATTCAATGTAATGTATATCTTGAATTGGTAGGCGTTTGCATTCTCTTCTTGTATGAATGAAAGTATTGTTGATTGTTGAGTCTTGGATCGGTACGCTAATGGAACCCTTTCATGCATGATATGAATGAACCTTGGGATCGGTAGGCTTATGGTACCCTTCCATAAATGATGTTAATGAACTTTGCGATCGGTAGGCTTATGGCACCCTTCTATAAATGTTAATGATGAACCTTGAATCGGTAGGCCTATGGTAACCTTTCATGAGGATTCAATGAGCTATCCTAATAATGTACCTTGAATTAGTAGGCTTATGACACCCTTTCATGTGTTAATCAATGTACTTTGGGTCAGTACGCCAATGGCACCCTCTCATGTGTAATAATGTCAAACTAATGAAATACTCTATGGGAATGGAGGCTAAGCACCGAGTGGATAGGGTAAGATGGAAGCTCTCCCAATGTTAGGCCAGGTTTAAAAGAACATCTTCCTTACCGCATAACTATGTGCCCACATAGGTTCTAGCTAGTGGATCCACCTAAGCTAAATGTTACCGGTCCTTTCATAGGCAAGTAGACCACCTCTTGAATGTGTGGAGTTATTACATCGGATTCCGTGTTAAGCTCACATGGTCTATGTCGGTTAAACGCTTATTCCCATCATGAGAGATACGTGCTATAGTTACTTGAGAGATTCTACGAAGTGTGGGTGGTAGTATGGGATGCCATCCATGTATTGCACGAGTAGGCGTCGAGAGGCTTTGGTGTGATTTTCTAACGTCTTAATGTCTAATGAAAGATTGTGTTCAAAGGGAAGCTAATGAAGAATGTTGACTTATATGTTTAATGTAATGATGCATGCTTACTTGGATGGTATTATGAGTTACATTCCTTGTCATTACTTTTGAAATGTTTATGTTTCTTACGTATGAGTATTGTCTAAAGTTTAAAAGGAAGAATGGTAAGTTCACTTTTGGTGGCCTTAGTGTGGTACTTTGTGTGGGACGCTATTCATACATTGCACAAAGTATAGCTTGGGGTTACTTGAGGTGAAAGTTCTAATGTGATGACATGACTTGTATGTTGATTATGTTGTATCTTATGCCTCTTATACATATGTTCATGAAGTTTTTTCAAAATTGGCATAAAGCATGATTCTCAAGTAAAATGTCCTTTTAAGAATGGTTTTTGCATGACTATCATACTCAGTACATTAAATGTGCTAACCCATATTTCTTCTATTTTACTACAAATGTAGTTTCCGGCGAGTGAGTTGCTCTCTCTCTAGTTCAAAGGCTTGGATTGAGTTCTTCCAAGACTAGTGGTATGTCCTCATGGATCCAAGGACAAGTACTTTTGATGTTTCATTTCCTTCATGTAATTGACATTTGTTTTTTACTTTCTATTGTAAAGGGATGTGACCCTATTTTTGATTCAAAGATGTTGTTAGATGGCCATGTGAGACTAGTAGACTTCCGCTGTTTTAAATGATTTTCGATTGTATAGATTTAAAGAAAAGTTTTAAATTCTGCACTATTTCTATTATCTTATGTGAAGATATGCTATGATGCTTGTATGAGACTTTTCAGAGTCTTGTACGCTCTGTCGCATCTAGGGGCTAGCCTTGGGTCGTGACAAACATGGTATCAGAGCACAAGATTTTTTGATGGTTTTTAGGATTGATGTCTCACAAGCCACATCGAGTAGACTCTTGTTCATGGCTGTGAATTGCGACACATTTATTAATGAGAGGCTATAAAACGTTAGGAAGCTACACTTCTTTCATTATACTTAAAGTTGTGCCTTAGAGTTTAGCTCTATAAGAGTCCTTTTCCTAACCCTTCTCTTGTGTTTATAGGATATGAATACAAGAAGGGAAACCGCCAGAAGGATGGAAGAGTAGATTGTGAATGAGGGAGTTCCTCCCCAAGGTCCCCAAGGTACTCAAGGTGATCAAGTTCCACAAGGCAACCAAGTTCCTATTGATCCTCCGGCTATGACAAATGAGGAAGTTAGGTCAGATCTTTTGATGTTGGCTCAAGCCGTAACTACCCAAGCCTAAGCCCATGATGGCCCAAGCTACTAGCGGTGTGAAGACCCATGTGAACCCTATTGTGAGCACTATGGCTTCTAGGTTGAGAGATTTTGTGAGGATGACTCCTCCGGTATTTCTTGGTTCCAAGTTAGGAGAGGATCCCCAAGAGTTTGTGGATGAGGTGTATAAGGTAGTTAATGCTATAGGGGTGACTTCTATAGAAAAACCGGAACTAGCCGCTTATCAATTGAAGTATGTTGCCCAAGTTTTGTTTACTCAATGGAAGAGCAATAGGCCAATAAGAGCGGGTCCCATAGATTGAGAAGTGTTTAAGAAAGAATTCCTTGATAGGTTCTTTCCCTGTGAGAAGAGGGAGGCTAAGGTGGAGGAATTTATCAATCTTATGCAAGGTAACATGAATGTTCAAGAGTATTCTTTGAAATTTACCATTTTGTCTAAGTGTGCTCCATCTTTGGTGTCTAACCCTAGGGATAAGATGAGTAGATATGTGACGGGTGTGTCCGACCTAGTTGAGGAAGAACGTCATATGACAATGCTCCATGATGACATGAACATTTCCAGGCTTATGGTGTATGCTCAATCAATTGAGGAGTCCAAACTTAAGAGAAAGAATAGGGATATGAAGAGAGTTAGATGAGATGAGAAAGGTCATCCAAGGTTCAAAAAGAGAGCTCTAAACCAAGATTCTTCAAGCACTCCTAAGGTTAACCAAGAGAAAGGTGGTGGACCTCTATTTTCTAAAGCTACTTGCACCACTTGTGAAAAGAGGCATTATGGGAAGTGCCTGACCGGTACTAATTGGTGCTATGGTTGTGAGAAAAATGATCACTAAGTGAAAGATTGCCCTACTCTTGCGGGCAAAGGAAGAGAGGCCAAACAAGCTTCTCTTAATGACTCGGATCCTAATGCTCCAAAGAAAAATCGTTTCTATGTACCTTAAGCTAAAAAGGACAAAGGAGCTCTTCTGGATGAAGGCACCGGTATGTTGATGGTTTCTTATAGTTGTAAATGTCTTGTTAAGGTCCCTATGCTATTTTTATGTTAGCCTTAGTATGGGTTTACTCCAAGGGGGGAGATGGTATGCCTAGAACGCAAGGTTGTTGAGAGTTCCGATATCCTTATCACTTTCTTCTATTCCTATTCAAGCTTGAGACCAAGGGTTCCTTGTAGCTTGTTTCATGTTTTGGAGTCATGTGTAATTATGTGTTTCCATGACCTCCTTATATTATGCATGTTCTTGATGAATTTATGTTTATATGAGAAAATGAGTTTTCATGATTGTGTTGCTCATGTTGATGTGCATCTATAGTGAGTTGCCTAAATGCTTCATGAGTTGAATTGTTGAGCATACTTAAATGTGTCTTTGAGAAGAGTTGCATAATTTGCTTTATGATGGTGTAATGAGCATGATAGGAGTTGGAGAAGGAAATTCCTCTAACGAAATAAGCTATGCTGATGTTTTGGTGCATAATGAATTTGTAGATGTAGTTCCTACTTCCTTGTGTTGCATTGAGATTATTGATGTGGAGTTGATGTTTTCTCATATGATTTATGCATTATATTGATGTGTCATTCTCGCTGGGCTGCTAGTCTTGAGTCTTTAAAATCTCTGTAAAGTGTTTAAAAGGTGTCACTAAGAGGACAAATGTTCCTAAGGGGGAGATAATGTAACGACTAGGAAATTGGTAAGTTGAACTAGAGCCTAAACGTGAGGGTCAACGTCAAGGTATGTGTTAGACTCCGTAGTTAGAAGACCTTTCTAGGTTTGTATTGAGGGTTGCAAGGGAAAAGGCCAAGGCTAAGGGGCAAGGACTAAGCCAAAGTCCAAGGCTGCCACAACCTTGGCCAAGCACTGCCAATGACCACGACCACCTTCATGACCAGTGGTCATGACCACGGTCCGTGAAGCGGCTCGTGGAGTCCCCTTAGGCATGTGGAAGCCAAGGCCTTGAGGCCTAGCTACTGCCCCAAGACCACGAGGGTCTTCACGATCGGTGGTGGCCACCACGAGCCGTGGTGCCACCCGTGGTTGGTGAAGCAGTAAAAGTGTCAGGCCAAGGTTCTCCTTCACGATCCACTTCACGGCTCATGGTCTTGAGCATAGACCGTGGGAAGGCTCGTGGGGTTGCCTTAGGCACTTTGGGTTGGCAAGATGAAGGAGGCTACTGGTTAAGGGACCACGGGCACCACCATCAGCCGTGGTCCCCTAGATGGGCCATATAGATGGCCGTGGTCCCTTGACGGTGCTGCCTAAGTTGAGGGTCATTTGGTAATATCCTAATTAATTAGTTATTTTAGTGGGTGAATTTTAATTGTTTTATATCAATTATATAAATAGTTTTAAGTCTTAAAACACTTCATTTAATCCTTTATTCTCCAAAACCAAAATCAAATAAAAAGAGTTCTTCCTCTCAAAAATTCTCTCTCTAGAAGTTCCCAAAGAAGAAGAAGTGGGGGCTAGGGCTTGAAGATTCAAAGTGTTTCTTCTCAAATTGTGGTGAAAACTCCATCAAAGTTATGGTAGTCTTCATCCTTGACTAAGTTTCATTCAAGGAGCCAATTCTAAAACATGATTTCAAGTTCCAAATTTACCCAAGAAGTAGGGTTTTCAATCTAAGCATGGGTTCAATTCAAAAATGTTTTCAAGGGTTTATATTTGATGAGTTATGAATGAATTGATGTATTTATGATGATTTACAATGAATTTCCCCATGAACCCATTTTTTTCCCCAAATTACTAAATTGAATGTTTGTGACTTGGGTTGATTGAATATGGAAGTATGTTGATGGATTTTACCTAAATTGATTTAGATTATTGAATTACATCATTGTTCATGCCTAATTGTGGTATTCTTAGATATGTTGGTGAATGATGATTCATAGACTTGTAGGGCAATTTGTTGAAGGTTAATGTATGAGTATTATGTTATGTAAATGTTTATGATTCCAATGAAAGTTATATGATCATATCTATAATGTAATTGTGATATTATTGAAAGGTTCATTCTCAATTGTGCACTTATGAATGTTGATGATAGAATGTGAAGGGTTCTTCAATGTAATGTATATCTTGAATGGGTAGGCATAGACATCCTCTTCTTGTATGAATGAAAGTATTGTTGATTGTTGAGTCTTGGATCGGTAGGCTAATGGAACCCTTCCATGCATGATATTAATGAACCTTGGGATCGGTAGGCTTATGGAACCCTTCCATAAATGATGTTAATGAACTTTGGGATCGGTAGGCTTATGGAACCCTTCCATAAATGATGTTAATGAACTTTGGGATCAGTAGGCTTATGGCACCCTTCCCATAAATGATAATGATGAACCTTGAATCTGTAGGCCTATGGCACCCTTTCATGAGGATTCAATGAGCTATTCTAATAATGTACCTTGAATCGGTAGGCTTATGGCACCCTTTCATGTGTTAATCAATGTACTTTGGGTCGGTAGGCCAATGACACCCTCTCATGTGTAATAATGTCAAAGTAATGAAATACTCTATGGGAATAAAGGCTAAGCACCGAGAGGATAGGGTAAGATGGAAGCTCTCCGAATGTTAGACAGGGTTTCAATGAACATCTTCCTTACCCCATAAGTATGTGCCCACATAGGTCCTAGCTAGTGGATCCATCTAAGCTAAATGTTACCAGTCCTACCTTGGGCAAGTGCACCACCTCTTTACTGTGTGGGGTTATGACACCGGATTCCATGCTAAGCTCACATGGTCTATGTCGGTTAAATGCTTATTCCCATCATGTGAGATACGTGCTAATCTATGAAGTGTGGGTGGTAGTAAGGGATGCCATCCATGCATTGCACGAGTAGGCTTTGAGTGGCTATGGTGTGATTCTCTAACTACTTAATGTCTAATGAAAGAATGTGCTCAAAGGGAAGTTAATGAAGAATGTTGACTTATATGTTTAATGTAATGATGCATGCTTACTTGGATTGTACTATGAGTTACTTTCCTTGTCATGACTTATGAAATGTTTATGTTTCTTATGTATGAGTATTGTCTAAAGGTGAAAAGCAAGAATGGTAAGTTCACTTTTGGTGGCCGTAATTTGGTACTTAGTGTGGATGGTGGTATGGTACGCTATTCATACATTGCACAAAGTATAGGTTGAGGTTACTTGAGGTGAAAGTTCTAATGTGATGAAATAACTTGTATGTTGATTATGATGTATCTTATGCCTCTTATACTTATGTTCATGAAGTTTTCTGAAAAGTGGCATAAAGCATGATTCTCAAGTAAAATGTCCTTTTTAAGCATGGTTTTTGCATGGCTATCATACTTAGTACATTAAATGTGCTAACCCATATTTATTCTATTTTACTACAAGTGTATATTCTGGCAAGTGAGTTGCTTTCTCTCTAGTTCAAAGGCTTGGATTGAGTTCTTCCAAGACTAGTGGTATGTCCTCATGGATCTGAGGACCAGTACTTTTGATGTTTCATTTCCTTCATGTAATAGACATTTTTTTTTTACTTTTTATTGTAAAGGGTTGTGACCCTATTTTTTATTCAAAGATGTTGTTAGATGGCCATGTGAGACTAGTAGACTTCCGCTGTTTTAAATGATTTTCGATTGTATGGATTTAAAGAAAAAATTTAAATTATGCACTATTATTATTATCTTATGTGATGACATGTTATGAGGCTTGTATGAGACATTTCAGAGTCTTGATACGCCGTGTCGCATCTAGGGGATAGCCTTGGGTCGTGACATTTGGTAAGCAAGGTAAGCTTAGTCTGAGGTATATTGGGCCATTGGAAATTCTTAAGCGTGTGAGTGAGGTAGTCTATGAATTGTCTTTGCCTCAAGGATTATTTAGGAGTACACCCAATGTTTCATGTGTCTATGTTGAAGAAATACCATGGTGATGGAAACTACATTATTCTTTGTGATTCAGTCAAACTTGATGAGAATCTGTCTTATAAGGAGGTTCTCGTAGCTATTCTAGATAAAGAGGTCCACAAGTTGAGGTCAAAGATGATCAGATGTATAAATGTCTAGTGGAAGAATCGTCCAATTGAGGAGTCTACTTGGGAGACTGAAGATGATATGCCCAAATGATATCCACATCTTTTTGATGAGTCATGTACCTCTTCCTACGTGCCTTTCTTTTGACCATTCTAGATAAACGGTGGGTAAATTGGTATCTGATGTAATGACCGTTTAGATAATTTTAAGTACTAGAACTATTGTTATCCTTCCGATAAATTTTAAATGAGTGATCTTAGGCGTATTTATATGCCTAATAATCAATTTATCCCATATATTTAGCCAAGTTTGAGAGCTAATTCTTTAGTTTGCATTGCATTTTAGAATCAATTGATTGTGTTTCCTCTAACCAATATGGTTAGGTGTTTGTAGGGTGAAAACAATAAAAAGGAGCAAAAAAGGAAATAAAATAAGAAACGAAAAATGGAAGTTGAAGTTGCTAAGGAGAAATGGCCAAGAAGCTGGAAAATGCACTGAAGGGAAGCATCTCCGCGTCGCGGAGTGGGAAGATGGAGTGTAGCAAACGAAGTGCACAAACTAGCGGAGTGTGTGTTACATACGCGTCGTAGCGGATGAATGAAGTTATCAAAATGTGAAGCGAGGGAACAAGTTCGCGTCGTGGACCTAGACTCCAGAATTTGTTCACGTGTTTTATTCCACCTTATAAATAGTCCAGTTGTATTATTTTATCATTATTAATTTTTTTGAAAAATGAGGAGAACACGACTTAGGCGATTTTTGGGACGAACTCTAGTTTTTCTTCTACTCTTTCATTTCGGTAAACACATGAATGGTCGTTGAACATTATTATATGATAATTCATACTGTGAGTAGCTAAATTCCCTTATTCTAGGGTTTTTGCGATTGACGGTATAATATTGTTTATCTCTAGCATTAGATGGGTTTTCTTATGAGTTATTCTTACATTCTAGCTTTTACTATTTTGATGCCTGATCAACATTAAAATAAACTATTTGTCCACTCTTAAAATTGGAGGATGAATAGAGGGATAGACCAAGGAATGTGAGGAGTGTGTTCATTGTAAGGGAAAAACTTAGGATGTTTCGCTTATAAGATAGAAATATACCTATAGGCCTCATTTGGTTAATAGACAAGATGATAGTTTAATGCTCCACGGTTGGTTCATGCTTATCGTCGCTCAATGATGTAGTTAGGCTGTCAATGGTGGTAGGTGAATAGAGGTCGGGAGACCATGATCGTAAATTCAATCTTGTGAATCAATAACGAGGAGAACCTATCGAGTGTTGGAATAATCTTTATTATTCTTGAAATCTATGCATGCTACAACCCTGGAACTTTTTGGCAAATTGTGAAATCCTTGTTTGCAACTAAACCATTTGTTACTTAATTATAAATTGTCATTACTTTAATCTTAGGAATTAAATCAAACTCTTGAAACTATCTATCACACAAGCAAATTTATTTTAGTTACAATAAAGTTATTGTTAATCGATTTAAAGTTCTTTGGGTTTAATAATTTGACTCAAAAAAGTTACTGTATTACTTGAGCGACCACGTACACTTGCGTATGCAATTAGGAGCAACAATTTTTTGGCGCCTCTACCGGGGATTTTAAAATCGATACATATTTTACTTTTTAGTTTTTAAATTATTTGCACAAGTGTTGACAACTTGATCTTGACTATTCATTTTGGAGGTTGTGTTGAAACTTCAAACTGGAAGACGACTAGGATTTGGTAGAGCCTTTTGCTAAATCGGAAAGATTTGTTCGTTACCAGAGAAGGCAAAGATGACTCACATACCCTATTCCTCTTGTTGCTAGTGAACCAGTAACCCCAGTAAAAAGGGTTTAACAAGACGCACCTGTAGTGATAGCAGAGATGAGAGTGGGATACATGACAATCCCATGCACCGCCAGTGTTACTTCTTGCATCCAGAAATGTGAAGTTGGTGGGAGATTTGAAGTGAAGTAGAATATGGTGCAACTATTGCACTAGAATGGACAGTTCACTTGTCTATCACATGAGGATCCACAAGTGCATATCCAAAATTTCCTCGAGATTAGTGACACGCACACTTCAACTGGAATGAACTCCGATTATGTGAGGCTCTTCCTATTTCCCTTTTCTATGCTAGGGGAACCAAAAAGATGGTTGAACTCTATGTCCGCAAACTCCATAACATCATGGGATGATGTTGCACGAAAGTTCTTGATAAGGTTATTCCTATTCGGGAAAACAGCCAAGTTAAGAAACGATATATTAAGTTTCTGATAGAAAGGAGAAAACTTGTACCAGGCTTGGGACAGGTTTAAATTTATATTACTAAGATGTCCACACCATCATCAAGATAACGAGGTATTGGTCCACACCTTCACTGAAAGGTTGGAACAAAACACCAAAATTTTACTTGATTCTGCTGCAGGTGGATAGGCTTTGGAGAAGACATATGTTGAGTTATTTACTTTGTTGAACGGAATTTCACAAGGTAGTTCCGAGTGGAATGGAGGAGGAACTAAACCCATAGTGCAAAAGACTATTGGAGTGTTGGAAGTAGATGCAGTGACAACTTTAACTGCATAAATTGCTGCAATGCAGAATATGATGAACACAAACTTCAGCAACCTGTCACTAGGACAACATAAGCTCAAGTAAATGTGGTGCAACAACCACCAACATGGTGTGAGGTCTGTGGGGGTGGATATCACAGTGCTAAGGTATGTGGAGCAAACCTGGAATTTATGATTTTTGTAGGGAATGCACAACGAGGAGGAATGCATCAAAATTATGGTAACAGTCATGATTGTGGCCTTCCCCATAGAACTCGGAAGGCTAGCGATGAAGTCCATAGCGATCTCCTGAAACACCACAATTGGTATAGGAAATGGTTGCAGCAGGTCTGCGATTCATGTCCTTCATTTGTTGACACACTTGGCAAGCAGTCACAAAAGCTTGCATAGATGAGAGACGATGAAAAGTACGAGCGATCCTAGTGTGCCCACCAATAGGGGAAGAATGAAATCCTTGTAATAGACGGATGCATACTGGGGAATCAGATGGACATAATCAGAGTAGGTAGTAATTTGGTGCTCAATGCCATGTTTAATGGTATGCACTTTCGGATGGGATTGGGTGGCCATTAAAATTTCATCAATCCAGTCAAAAGTTCGAATAGATAAGGCATTTAAAGTCCCTAGGTAATGTAGAATCATCAAACAAACATGAATTACAAAACATCACATTCAATTCATAGCCTTCAATCAATATCCAACACAAACTAGGGTTAGAATTAGGAAAAGAAGGAGAAACATGGGTCTCATGGGGAATTCTTTAAAAAACCACCAATACAACATAAATTCATCCATAATTGTTCATATAACATCAATCAAAGTCAGTTTATAACATCAATTTCACTTTAGATAGAAGACCCACGTTTTTGGATTGAAACCTAGAAATTGGAGATTTTGAAATTCATCTTCAAGGGGCCTCTTGGGGAAAGGAATCCCAAGAGTGATAAGAAACCATACCTTATAGATGAATTATCCACGAAAATCTGAGTTGAAACCTTAGAGAGTTGGTCTTCTTATTGAAGTTCCAATCTTCTTCAATGGAGTTCTTGGGAAGAGAGAGAGTAGAGAGAAGGAGGAACTTTAGGTTTAGAGCTTTGGGGTTTTGTGTTTGAGTGATAAAAGTGAGGTAAATTGACTTTAAAATCATTATATACACGTCCCGTAAAGTACCTTAAATACCCCTCACTTAAATGGACTCTTTAATGAAGTAAAAATAGATTTCTGAATTTCTGCATTTTTGTCGCGGAACAAGTCCGTGACGCGGAGCTGTTCCCTGAAGATATTTGGAATTAAATTTCGAGACAGTAGAGTCTGCGACATGACCGCATCGCGACCTAGATTTTTTCTCCTTGGGGGAGCAAGTGCGCGACGCGCAGCTATTCCCTCCAAGTGCAATTTGCAAGCTGCCTTGGCAGCTTGCTTGGCTAAGGTTGGGGTCATCCTCGGGGCCCCTTAGGTTGGCCCCGGGGAGTCGTATTCGAACGTTTTGATCCTAGGAACATATATTTACCTATTTTAAACCTTTTTACCAGATTATACCATCATATGACACTCCCAAACCTGCCCAAAACCTAAGGACACACTAGAACACATTCTTCTCTAGTTTCCGGATGTCGTGGTCGTTTCTTGATGTTTACACTTTAACTCTTCCAAACCAAGTCAATTACATTAGTTTAGGTTTATAACCATCATTTTTAAGTCAGTATTCATAAGGTGAGGCTCTAACTTAAGTCATAGAATTTCTGGGGTGTTACAATATCCCCCCCTCCCCCCTTAGGAACATTCTTTCCCGAATGTCTCTTGGACTTCTTTCTTGGGAGACAATGACTCAAACTAGCAGCACAACAACCAGTCACATCAACAACATCATATCATTATATCATATAGGAATTTAATCCACAACATCACTATGCTCAAAACTCTTTACTTCACATAAGTATAGGAGGAACTAGCTTCTCCATATTCAATGAGCATAAACATATATATTAAGCAATCAACAAGACATTTCTTTAACAAGACAACATCAAGCATGCTTATTACAACTCTCATGAAGACAACATCACACAACATCTATGGGTGCAATATCAACCATGAGAAACAA
>JAJOOR010028276.1:0-19479 GCA_036250505.1 Solanum acaule | reverse complement strand
TGATGGTCTCATCCTGAAATTAGGAAAGAGCAATGATCAATCTAAATATTCTCTAGTAAGAAAATCAGGAAGACTATTATCTTTTCCCTTTTTATAATGAATTTCAAAATCAAAAGGGCAATTAACGCTTGCCACCTGGCAAACACCTGTTTAGAAACATCATGTTTACAATACTTGTTAAACATAAACTTAGCTGCTTGGCAATCAGTTTTTATTAAAAACTTTTGACTATAAAGATCGCCTTGAAATTTCAGAACACTTTTCACTATAGCCAAAATTTCTTTTGCTATAGTGGCATAATTCTTCTGGGCTGCATTCCATTTCCCAGAATAGAATTGGACAATATAATGTCGCTTATTATCAGGGCAGTATTGTGTTAAAGCACCACCATATCCTATATCTGAAGCATCAGTTTCCACCATTTTTTTTCAATTTGTATTAGCCAAGGTTAGGCATGGAAGGTTTTTGACCTTCTCCTTAATCTTCTTGACAACTTCAGTATGATCATTTGACCAAGATTTAGGATTGTTCTTAAGCCTGCCATATAGTACAGCTGTATCCGTAGCTAAGTTCTTTATAAAAGGAGCCACGTAATTCAGACTTCCAAGAAATCTCTGCAATTGCGTTTTATTAGTAGTAATATCGGGGAATTTAGATGCAAACTCTATACTCCTACTAATAGGAATAATATTACCCTTTTCAATATGATGACCCAAAAATCTTACTTTAGTTTGGAATAAAGCCATTTTTGGACTGGATATTACTAAACCATTTTGAATAATAATTTTCTTGAATAAATCAAGATGTTTAAAATAGGTTTCTATATTTTTTGAAAATACTAAGATATCATCTATATAAACTATAATAAAATTACTATATGGCATGAATATATCATTCATGATTTTTTGAAATTCTGATGGAGTGTTCGTTAGCCCAAAAGGCATAATGTTCCATTCATATTGACCCATAGGGACATTGAATGTGGTTTTGAACCTGTCTGACTCCGTTATCTGGATCTGCCAACAACCTGATTTCAAGTCAAATTTAGAAAATATTATGGCATCATAAACCCTGTCTAATAAATCCTTCTTATTAGGAATAGAATACCTAATCCAGAAGAACTTTATTAAGCGGTTTATAATGGATAACTAACCTGGGGGCACCTCTTTCTTGTTCCGCATGCTTACTAACATAGAACGCTGTACAAGACCATGGAGACTTGGAATGCCTTATAAGGTTCTTCTGAAGCAAAGACTCAATCTCTTTTTTGCATAGTTCCAGATAATCAGAATTCATCTAACAAGGTCTTGCTTTTGTAGGAATATTATCCTCAACGAAGTTGTCTTCATATGGAAGGCTAACAACATGCTTCTTTCTATTCCAAAAAGAATTTGGATGATCTCCGCATATCTCTAATGAGAATTGATTCTGTAATATAGCAATCTTATCCTGTAATTTAGGATTTTGGAGAACATTATCAACCTCAATGCTATTGATTTCTCCTTTGATAAAATTGACCTGATTATTTCTTAAAATCATTTTCGAGGTTAATTCATTAATCATCCTCGTAAAAGGTTTAGTAATAAACTCTAGTATAAAAGGTTTATTATTCCAAGTGCCAATGATTTTTTCATTATCCCAATATGTAAGAGGGAAGATATCATTGATAAATGGAACGCCCAAAATAATCTGGATAGTGATATCTTTCACTAAAACAAAGCTTTGAGGAACACAATTTTTCCCTTTACAAATAAAAGCTTTTGGTAGTTTAAATTCAATATTCATTTTACTGCCATATGTAGATCGAAGACTATGAGTAGTTTTATGAAAATATCTTGAAGGTATTAATCCTTCTTGAATACAATTTAAATCTGCTGCACTGTCAATAAGAGCAATAAATTCTTTTTTGTAATTATAATCTATTAAAAGAGTGATTTTCGCATAAAGTTTTTGAGAAGTAAAAGCCTTTAGACTTTGTAAAAAATCACTTTTGGAATTATCAAAATTCAACTTTTTAAGAAAATCAAGATTATTGCTTTCTCCTTCACAAGAGGAAGAAGATGCTGAGTTATTACTCAAAGCCTTTCGAGTTTCGAAACTATCAAGTCGAACTTCTATGATGACATTCTTTTCTTTGAGCTTCTGAATGTCTTCTTTAATCTCTTGTTTTAGATCATTGATCATAGTAGGGGAACTTATAAGTTTCCTCCTTTCTAGTAAGAGGTTTTGAACTTCAGCCATGGTATATGAACCTTCTTTGGTCGGGACTTCCTCTATAATATTATTCTTAGAGGTAGATGCAGTATTACTGATCTTATCAATAATCTGAGCCCTTATCTCTGGATCTCTTACCACTTGTAAGAGTTCTATGATTTTGTCATTATCAATGACATTGATACTCATTTCTTTAAACTGAGAATAGATCTTATAAAAATCATCTACTTCTTCACCTTCCTTGTCACATTCCAATCCTTGTTGACAAGGTAAGCAATCTTCTTCTGAAGACATATAATCTTTTTGGTGAAGAGCTTTAAGATCTTCACTAGTAGAGGATTCCTCTAGGCAACTATAATCTGATTCTGATTTTTCTGAATTAGAATTCAACATTATTTTGTATAGAGAATCTTTCAGACTATCCTCTATGTCAAGGCTTTTAATCTTTTCCTTGACTCTGCAATCTTTTGCATAATGCCCAAATCTTCCACATTTGTGGCAAGTATCCAATTTGTCATATCCGCGTTTAGATTTATAAAATCTTTTTTCGCTTTTCCTCCCTTTAGCTCTTCGCTCTTTTCTTTCAATTCTTTTCCTCTTCCATTCCTTATAATCTTTTCTAGATCTACTCTTGGAAGAGTGTTTTTCCTTTTGCTTCTCTTTTCTATCTTTGGAAGCAGCTTTGGGGATATCTAGAGCAAATTGCTCACAAAATTCACCCAATTGTTGTTTTTCATTAAGGCGATGCCTTTTAATCTGTTGATTCAACTTGATTTCATTGCATAAGGAAATTCCTTCTTGCACACAAGCACTTATTAGCTTTTCAAAAGTTAATTGATACTAACACCTTTGCCTCTGAGGGTTTTCCTTACTCTTTCAGCAAAAAGAGATGGCAATCCATCTATAAATTTGGATTTCCAATGAGTGCTATTACACTCTGGTAGTTCCATAACTCTGTATAAGAAAACATCCTTATAAAACCTAAACGATGTAAGAGTCTTACATCTCAGATTTTGGAGCAACGTTCTAATGGTCTCACTATTATCTGACCATCTTCCTGAAAAATGTTCTATTATATTCAAAACCAAGGTATAAACAACATTCTGGGTAACCTCCTGCCCTTCTTGCTTAACTGCTTGGATAATAGTATCCCTTTGCAGCTGATTGAGATAGTTATCCCACCAACCTTTTAATTGGCCTGTGAATCCTGCGGTTATCATATCTGCTATAGTCTTATCAGAATTTTTGTTAGTCTTGCAGATAGTACTGTACATTAGCATTCTATGCACAGTTGTATAAATTTTTCTGTCCGTATAACCATCGATATTCCATTCATAAATCTCCTTACCATTATAACTATTAGTTATAATATGTTCATGTTCTTCCATAAGAACATATTGGGGAGTCGGTCTAGGATAGTGGTACATCCTTTGAACTGGTTTCCTGGCATATTTTTCTGAGATTTTATTAATCTCGTCAGGAAATTCCATCTTCTTACTACTTTCACCTCTTTCCTGGGCATAAACCTTTAGAGGCTTAAGGTTATTACCTTTGAAAGTTCTTTCCAGAAAATTCTCTAAGTCAGAGAAATCCTTCAGTTTGAAATCCTCAATTTCTGGAGGAGGCTGGATGCTAGGTTGAGCAACTTTATCCTTGTCTTTATGATTGGAATTGAGCAGAGATATAATTTTATCAACTTTATCATGTAAAGAAACAGTATGATCACCCAATATACGCATATAAATATTATCATAATTATTCTGCTTAATCATGGCATTAATATGCTGAGTAGTAATTAAAGCAGTATCATTTTCAAATAATTTAGAAAAAGCATTAAAGTTTACAATCTTATCATTTTTATTAATTTGAAAGGATTATAAAGGGGGAAACACTGATTTAGTAATCTCTCCATCACTTAGAGTAAAATCTCTTTCTATAACAGAGATAAAATTATGAACATGTTTACACATAAACCACATAATAAAGTATATAATCATATTAGTTCTTGTTTCCATGAGATCATTATAAAATTCCTCTTGAAAACTCCTCTGTTCTCCTTTATTAAAATTTTTGAAGAACCATTTTCAAAAAGGTTTCCATTTAGACTTCTGAAATTCTTTAGAAATCTTTTCTCTTGTTGGTGAGCCTGGACTGAAATCAATAGGTTTGTCAGACATCATAAAACCAATTTAAGTAGATAACCCTTATGGGAAATTCATTTCAGATTCAATTAGTTTTTATCTTATCACATCTATAGTTTTCTCTAATCTTAGAAGTAGATGCTCTAGAAGGAACCTGTACAATATAATCAATAGGAGAGATATAAGAATAATCAGATCTAGTTAGTCTAGAAGACAAACTACGACTATCAAACTTATTAGACAAGACGATAGAGTCAGAAAACTTGATTTTTACAGTCCCATCATTTAACTGTTCAATTTCTGAAATCTCATTGTTAATATTATTTTTAGGAAAGGCTGCTCCCTCGATAACCCAGTCCTGTGGAAAATCAATTTCTTCCCACCTGATAGGTCTTCGAGTGACAACCTTAGATTTCCCAAAATTATTTTCTATCAAAATGGTTTCATTTTTGAAATCAATCATTTTACACATAGGATTTAAGGTGTGTAATAGTTTATAATAAATTCTACAGAAAATGCATACAACTTCAGTTCTAGGCATATAATCATAACCATGAAGTTTAACATTTAACATACGAGAACTAAGAGAATTATCATCCTGCAAAGAAATCTGTAGATTAGGATAAGCATTATAATAAACTAGTCCATAAGCAAGACCAGTTTGTATGGTCCCTATAAGAGACTTTTTCCAATTATGATTTCTACCATCACGCAAAGCTGCTATAAAACTTTTAGGCAGACCACGTAAAGTAAGGAGTTTAAATGCCACATACCAAGCCAATATGCATAAAACGATAAATATCCCTATAAGGGGCTAAATCACTTTCAGTTAGTTTTCTAAAAGTCTGATGATCACTATCAATGGTAATAGTTTCCTCTGTGGTTTTAACCACCTGTTTGTGACCAAGTTTCTCAAAAGTTCCCTTCTGATAAATTATTCTAGGGGGTATCTTAGGTATAGTCCACTTATTAAGTAGATCTAAGTGTTGCGGTATATCATATTCCTCTTTTCTACTGTTTTTAACAGTAGATCTTCCTCTTATGATATTCAAAAGTAAAAAAATGTTGAACTATATCACCTATAGTTACTAAAAGTCCATGGCTCTGATAATAATAATATATATATAAAGAGACATAATATCTGTATTTATTTTCATATTTTTTAATTCTTATTAATATGTATACTTTCTATTTTTGTTTAAAATTATTAGAAGTGTATTATTTAATTTATATATATATATATGTGTGTGTGTGTGTGTGTGTATATATATATGTATGTGTGTGTGTATATATATATATATATATATATATGTATATATATGTATGTATGTATGTATGTATATATATATATATATGTATGTATATATATATGTGTGTGTGTATATATATATATATATATATATGAATGTATGAATATAATATGATATGATGATATTTATTTATTCCTACTATTTAGAACTGAGACTTACCATGTAACTTATCCATAATGTCTCATAATTTAGAAAAATAACTCTATTTTTAGTCGAATTCTTAGACCCATATTTGTATCCTCGAATCTCAAATATAGATCATGAAAATTTTGATATCTAATTCCACATCCGAATTCGATCATCTTAGATCATAACTACATCAAAGAGAAAATTTGTTGTTTGGATAAATTTCTTTTAAGTAACTTAAAAGTTAAAAGCCAGAAGTTAAAAGTAGGTAGCTATCTACTTTTGACTTTTATCCTTTTTGGTATTGCTGCTAAAAACAATTTACTTTTAGAAGTAATTTTTTAAAATGGCTTTTCAGAAAAGTGTTTTTTGAAAGAAAAAAATAATTTGTGTTTAGCTAATTCATTTGAAGAGTGTCTTAAATTGCGTTTGACTAATTGTTTTTGAAAAATGTTTTTGAAAGTCAAATTCCAAAAGGGACAACTACTAATGTACTTCTAATATTAAAATTATTTTATAGAGAGAAACAATTTTAAATATCTATTATAAAAAAATAATTAAATGTTTGTTTTTATTAAATTAAAATGTACATGTTTAAATTTTCAATCAATATTATATCTTTTTTGAGAGACAAAAATCTTTAATTGTCATTTTTTTTCTTATCTTGTAAAAATATTGTTGTTATCTTTTTTATAATTATGCAAAATATTTCACGCCCCAAGCCTACACCCTGGACGTGACCAACACTCGAGAACCATTTTTGGTCCCCAAACGAACCCTTGGCATACTGACTACTTAGCGGAAGATTTACTCAAGCGATAACAAGCTTAGAAAATAGAATTTAGAACATTCAAACTCAAGCAAATACGTAACTCAAACTGTCTGAAAAATACTTAATTGCAATAATAATAATACTTTACAAAACAGTCTCAAAATATCTCAAACTAAAGGGAAAATGCTGAGAGACTCTTTAACTCTAACTATCTATGAAGCATCTATAGTTCAACATGGATATTGGGACAAGACACACAACACCCTAAAGGGGCTAAACTGAAAGGAAAAAGAAAAATCTTCCGGAATGCAAGGAGGCTCACCAAAGCTAACTGGAGTGGCAAATGATCTCAACGAAGCGTCTGTTGATGATCGTGAACACCTGTATCTTCATCATAATAAGATGGAGGTCAAATGACATCAGTAAATGGAATGTATGAGTATGTAAAGAGAACAAAATGCATAGATAACTTAGTTGATAAGACTGGAAGAATACTCACCTCAATTCAACTCAATACAAAAGCAATAACAAAAGATGAAATGTTTAAAGCTTCATAAATAAAAGAAACTAACTCAAGGATGTATGTAAAAATACAATAAGTTACTCTTTACTCTTATTTGGGAGATTCTCAAATCAATAACCATCAGTTGAGCTATGTGATGATACAACGTCTCGCCCACTCGTTTTAGAAATCAAAGTTTCTCTTTTTCAATGTAAAAGTGGTACATTTGGGAATACTTAGTTCCCTTATATTCTTTCTCAATCATGAATAGAACTCTTCTCAACACTCATCTTTGCTTTCTCAGAAAATTAGTTTAAGACCATTGTTGGTTGCAAAAGATTCTCAACAATAACTCAATAAAACTTTGAACTTTACTCTTAAACTCACTTTAGTTTTTAAAGTGCATTAAGATAGGTGATTAAGATATGACAGGATTTTCAAAGGTAAATGGAGCCTATAAGAAAAGGAAACATGAGCACAACTTAAAGAAACATGCCCAGATGAAACAAAGCAAACCTCGGCGTACTTGTTGGCGCAGGGTGCCAAGCCCTGAACTTTAGAAGTCAGGCCTTGGCGCACTGCTAGCGCGTCGCCCTAGGGCCTAATTTTTAGAAGTCAGGTCTTGGTGCTAACATGGCACGCCGCTCCATGCCCTTCCCCAGCACCCCGATGAATTTTCAAACTTAAATTAGGACCCCAACTTAGTTTAGAATTGAGAAATTTCTCCTAAAGTCTTCTTGATTCTCAAACCCAACACAAATACATGAGAACTTTCGTACAATTCGTTTAGAAACATAAATTTATCAAATCAATAGGGTTCATGTGATACTAAGCATGAACAACACAATAATATTCACAAAACAAAAGAATCAAAAAGCCTCAATTGTTAAAGAATCGAACTCAATATCAAGAACATTGAATGGATCTTTTAGATGTAACAAGTTATTGACTAAATTGAGATGTAGGTCATGAGGACGAACAAGCCCAACACTGTGAGAAGCCTTACATATCTGGAAAGAACAAAGGTTATTGGCGAAATAAATGGAATCTTGAAGAATGCTTGAAACCTAGTTTTTTTCTCTTATTTGAACCTTGCTCTAGTTTCTCTAAGTGTTTAAGAACGTTAAAAGATGGTTTAACACTAATTAGACCCTTAATTGGGTGAAGAAAAATGTGTCTAGGCTTAGAAGGGATGGGAAAGGACCAAACTACCCCTCTAAAAACGATTGAGGTGCCTTAAAACAGAGGCTTCACCAAAATGGGCATAACATTTTACTCCGAGCTCAAAATTAAGAAAACTTGGCGGCATTAGAAAGAGAACTGAAATAACTTTAATTTGATAGGTCATAAGCCACCTAATTCTTTATGTACTAAGAGATATGATCGTTTGAATTTGACCCAAAATCTAAAACTGATGGGTGACTTGCACGAACCCCTCTTTAGCCCTTTTCATAGTCCGAGATGTTACAAAATAATACATAATATAATATATAATATATAAACGTAAAATAAATTATAAAATTTATTATATAAAAATTTTAAAATAAAAATCTTAAATCAAATTTAACCAAACTTATGAAATATGCTAATTAATTATTAAGAAATAAATTGGTCAATATGTATATATGAAAAGGATATTTTAGTCTTGAGAAAAATAATTTTTGGTTTCTGTGTTTTTCAAAAAACAGAAATTTTTAGCTTTTTCCGAACAACAGAAAAACTGCTTCTACTTCTATTTAAAAGCACTTTTAGTGATTTGCCAAACACTTATTTTTTTCAACAAAAATGTTTTTTTCTCAAAATAGGTGCTTCTGGCCTCCCAACAGCAATGCCAAATAAGCTGTAAAGTAAAAAAGTAAGTTTTTGGCTAAAAACACCCCTCAAATATACTCTAAATTTATATAACATCTTTTTACTACCATAGTGAGCAAAAAACATTCGGTAACTATCCTAAAAATGGCCAGATTCGCCCTTCCATTGTTTTCTTGATAGAAACTAACGGTTAAATTCATTTCCTTTCATGTAAATAAAGCTAGAATTAACTATGGATAAACATGTGGCATTTTTCACATATTAAAGTTGCAATTCTTCTCATATCAATATGATGAAAAATATATAGTAAAAAATTTATAAAAAGTTCACTTAGTTTGAATCTTAAGAAGTGAATAGCGTCACATAAATTGGAACAAAATGAATAATTTTTTATGTAATAACTAAATATGTTTTACTTTTATATTTTTAAAAATACAGTAACTAGTGTTTATCAAATTTACACCAAATATAAAAATAAAAAAATAGACTACCTTCATACTTTGAATTCCCCCATTGTCTAGGAAATAAGAGAAAACTATACATTTTTTCTTATAATATTTTGTTGCTTATCTGATCTATAATTATATAGGGCGAAAAATAGTTTACTCGAAATATTTTACTCACTTTTTATGGGAACATCCTGGTTGCTATTGTGAAGTTGAGAATGAAAACCTCTCTTCCTAGCTCATTCAGTTTAGTTAGGATTGTGTATTACTACTATAAGCTAAGAGAAGAATGGGAGCAAACAAAATGGGGGATTTTTGGGTTGATCAACTGTTACTAATTGAAGGATGAATCTTGCCATTTTTAAGATAATTGAGGGAGGTTTTTTGTTCTTGTGATAGTGCAAGGATGTGGTTTAAACATAGAATATAGTTGAAGGATGTTTTTGGCCAAAAACTCTTAAAAACTTTTTAGTACTTTCAGTCTTAGTAAACACAACTAAAAATTAAAAAGTACTTAAAAGTTAAAAACATTTACAATAAGTCAATTCAAACACACTCTCAGAGTGTTTCAGTTAGATAACATACTAATATTTAGAATATTTATGTGCTGGCCAAATTATTCGTTTAAGGCTGTCTCAAATCTCATTAATTCAACAGGGCTAGTGAAAACTGAAATCCGTAGGATTCTACTAGGTATTAGCTCTATACAAGTAAGACCGGGGAAACTGGGGCTATGATACCAACTTATCACGATCCGACTTTTCGAGTCATGATGACACCTACTATAATACACCAGTAGGTAAGTCAACCCATACCCAAAAACGATAAATAATGAGTATAAGGGTAGAACTAACTAAAAAATAATACTAATAATAAGAAAAGATAGAAGCGCAAGTAAACTAAAAACCATATATAATAGAATCTCTCCTAGAACTTGGAAGTCACGAGGATAGAGTTGTCTAATATGAACAAATACAGTAGCTAAAAGTGGACCACAACAAGCCGCCTCAAGGACAAAAGACTAGTTAACATAAGTACAGAAGGAGACATGCTGATCTAGGACGCCAAGTGCTCGCCCTTGTCTCCAATATCCAAAAGCTACAAAAGACGACATGAATGATCATCGTTGTAGGTGATACTAAGATCTGCATAATGAAGAAGATGTAGAGTGTAACATGGGTACCAAAAAAAGGTACTCAATAGGCATCAAAGGCCGACAAATGCACAAAATAGCCAGGACTACAAGAATGAAGAGTAACCCAAATCCGAATACAAAAACATTTGTCGGGCTCCCAGCCCAAGTAACCACGTAACCAAGAATCAGTCAACTCTCAGCCCAGATAGTAAGAGTTTCCATCATTCTAGGTCACCCAATGAGATAGTCCACTCCTAGAGGTGTAAGCCGCCCAGCTAGCAAGAATGACTCAGGGGCGTGTCAACTCCGTAGAGGATCTCAAGTAGGATCCAAGACATTGTGGATCGATGTCCACTCGTAAATGATCACAAAAAGGATCCAAGCCTGAACTACACCAATTCCGAGAAAGCGCTAAACCTCTGGTAATGCATCACACTGTAGAAATGGGTAGAAAAGATAGAGAGGGCAAACAAGCTGCGCAAGAGCCTAAATTAAGGCTCATACTATGATACCCAAGTGACTTAGTTCATTCGGAACGACGTTTGAGACATAATAATGTTACAAGGCTCGCGAGTCTAAGTCAATCCTAGGCTATCCTAGACTAAGGCTGAACATGCTTCAAACAATAAGTAAAAACACAAGCAAATCATAACAACATACAACAATACACATATAACCCCAACTAACATGGTACTACCCTTGAGATCATATCGATAAAAAAATGGTTTCTAAGTAGAAAGGTAGGAATAACTTGATACCCCCCACCCCCCTACAATTTATCGCTAATCATCATGAATTCACACATTCAGGGTTAATCTAAATAGAAATGAACTTGTAGCCTACCTAGAGGCCAACAACACTCACTCCAAATCACAAGGCCAAAATTTTTCCTTTCCTAAACGGCCTCCAAACACTACCATGTTATCAAGAACAGTATCACAATGTCAATATGGTCATTTAGACACCAAAATCACATAAAACGCAATTGGACCAATTTTGGAGTCAAATGGGAATTATGGGACCTGCACCAAAATTTCCAAAATTGACTCCGGTAAGAGGTCTTTTCGAAATTGAGCATAATTCGAGGCCTAAATTAGCCAACACAACAAACGTGCGAGGAATTCACAATTTAAACACAAAAAAGAAGAGAGACAACAACTTCAACGCATAATTCACCTCAAACGAAGGGTCCTCAATGCAATCTGATCACTCCACCACAAATCCTTGACAAATGCAGACACGTGACACTTCGAATTAGTAATTTCCAAGCTAAAATGACCAAGAAAACACCTTTTGAAGCATTGGAAGAAAGCTGACTCGCGTCTGGTGTTTAAATAAGACTAGTCTTTGCTTCTCTTCGTGAACGAGGAACGTCTTCCGCGAATGCAAAAAGTACCCCGCGAACGCGGCCAAGAGGGACCCATGCATCCACAAACACGACTAGCGATTGCATGAATACGGGCTTCACGATCTCATCCACAGCCTTGCGAACACAACCCTAAGGTCAATTGACCTCCGCGAGCACCAGTTGATGCATATCAACTAGTTTGGAAAATTTGGAATCTCTAATAGGGCGTTCCAAATTCATTAGGAATTTCGTGCACACAAATGAGATGTGTAACAATTCGATATTCCGGACTCAATGGAACAGTCAAAATTCCCATACGAGGTTATCTTAGGAAGAAGTAAGTCCCACACCCGAACTTCATTTCAAGCCAAAATCAACAAAGGGGCTCGGAATCAGCCTAGAAGCCTCGAGATCCAAACAAAGGGTCGTTTAGACTAAACTCAATATTTTGAAGCTAACCGTGCTGACATAATTCTCATCCTAGCTCATTTACTCAAAATTATGACTAAAGTCAAAATTATGCCGTAACTTGAAAGTTCAAATGCATAATCGCACATACTCACACTGAAAGCCTCGGGAGTCATGTCGAGTATGCTACTAGCCTAAAATGACCATTTCAGAGATGATAAATTGTCAGAAGTGGATTATGAGGTTATCTTCTTGAAATTCTGATCAAAACTAACTATTAAAAATTGAAAAGCTCTAAAACAATAAAACTTGTACTAAAGCTAAATGAAAGACCATGTGAACGAATTGTCAGTCTCAGGAAGTCATAAATGATTTAGTGTCAAATGACGAACAAGAGGCATTAACACATAAATAACCTGGAGGTCATTACATAATTAGGCCATTGACGATTGATTATTGTAATTGTATTATTATTTGTAGACTAAGAACAAGCTAGGATTTGTAACAAAGGAAAAGCTCAAGTCCAGAAGAGCTTTCAAGGCTTAATTCAAGGTAGATGATGGTTGATTGTTTGCAAGTTATGTAATGTATGCATGATAACTATTTCTATAATATTGTTTTTACAATGCATGGTTAGGAAGATAAAAAGAAATGAAATTGAAAGGAAAAGGCATAAATTCTCCTCTGAACTTATCCCGAAAAGTCAGTTACACGCTTAAACTATCATGGTGACTTATTACACACCTTCACTACTCAAAAGTGAATTTATTACCACCCTAAGACGTGTAGCACCACTCTCACATTATGTGGTGTATTACACTCACTGCCACATCAGCGCTACGTCAACGTCATGTCATAAATTATAATTGTTTGTTTTGTTTTCTTTATTAATTAACTTTTCTTTTGTTAACTATATTTTACTCTAACTAATCCCTAATTAATTGTTTTAATTCTCTAATAATTGTATCTTCTTCATCACTAATCCCACCCATTTTCAATTCTCATTTCATCGAAAAATCATATCTGACCCCACCTTCACTATTTATTTTGTTCTTCACCACCACTATATCACCTTAAATTCTTCTTCTTCTTTGTCAACCAACACCATATATCACCACCACCATTATCAATTTCGATTTTTTCTTCTTCACCCCCTTCGATTACATCTTTTAATGTTTGTCACCTGCCACCCATCACCACCAAACCCATAAAGCTGTTATTGCCACCAAAACCAAAAATTGATTAACAACCAAAAAATCTTTAACACAGTAAAAAAAAAATGAAAAAGATAGAAACAATCAATCAAAATTTTTCTAGATAAAATACAATTATTCACTAACAAATCTATTGGAATTAACCTAATTGTGAATCAAAAAAAAATTGTGCTTTAAGATTGTGATAAAAAATGAAGAAGTGTGATGAAAATAAAGAATGAAGAAGAAGAGGACAATGAGTGGGGTTTGAAGAAGAAAAGGTGTGGGGGTGGAAAAGAGGATTCTAACTTCTTTTTTTACTTTAATTTCAAACTATCGCGCCTATTTTTTACTTTTTATTTTGCCATGTCAGTTTTAGGGGGTAAAAAAAATTACTTTGAATAGTATAGGTGTGTAATAGGTCACTATGATAGTTTAAGCGTGTAACTGACTTTTCAGGACAAGTTCAAGGGGAAATTTATGCCTTTTCCCAAATTGAAATGATAACTTGTTGACAATATCAGACAATGATGTCTTCTAATATACTTGTGTTTATGGTGTGATTGTGTGTTGTGTGACTGTCGGTGGGATTGGGTACAACACCTAGTACGCATTATCGATTGACTCGGGTATCACATTTGGTACTAGATATCCTTTGGTTGGCTTGGGTACCATGCTTGGTATGTATCACGACTTTGACCTTCCGTAAGTGTCACTCATACTAATCCTTAGTGGGAGAACCAAATAATTACTAACATACATCACTGAGTAACAAAAAGGACATAGTTTCAACACTTAAAAACAAGACAAGTTTCATAATTAAAAACCGTAGTAATAAAAAATTGCGTAAGAACCCCAAAAACTGAAATTCATGTACCAAATATTTATATAGTCTAGAATACGGCGATGCAACCCCAAAACAAAAGAACTAAAGGGAGTCTGAGTCCAAAAAATGGACTAGAAAAACAAGATGAATCTATGAAAGAATGAAAGAAGTAGATCTCCCTTGGATTCAGTAATGCTAGGATCAAAGTTGTAATCGCAAAACAACCACTGAAATATGCCTGGTACTCAACAAAGAAAGAGAAAGTACAATATTAGTACACAAAATCCACTATATACTACTATGATCATCGTCCAGTACCAATTATACAAAATATGAACAAGTAACAATAACTTAATAAACAAGATAACATACAATTAATATCATAATCATAACATAGTTCAGATTCCTAGTCCTCTCCTTGAATTGACATTCACAATAAATATGAGCAACAAGATTACAACAAGACAACTGGTTCTCTCATGGAACTCACACACAAATAGTCAATGTACCAGGTGTTGTACCCAAGCGAACCTTTATTAATTTGTATCAGCATGGTATCCAAGCCAACCATATAGATATCTCATACCAAACGTGGTACTCGAGCCAACTATGAGAGTATCCTATACCAAGCATGGTACCCAAGCCAACTAACAATTACAATCACAATGAATAACAATCACACTTGTACACCCAAGTAAACAAATTCATTGAATGCAATTGAAAACAAATTAACATTTCAACTTATATTTCTTCAATTTCCATAACCATATAGTATGCATGCAATACTAACAAAGCAGTTAACAAGCACATAACATAAACATAAAATAAACAATCATCACCTACCTCGAATCAAGCCAAGAATGCTCTAAAGAAGTTGAACTTTCCCCTTGTTATGATACCTAGCTTGTTCTTTGTCTACTAATAGTAAATATACACATAATCATACCCAAATGGCCTACAAATACCCGGATTATGCCCAAATACCAACCCCAGGAAAATTCCATGATAATTAAACTCAAACTAGGGTTTTTCCTTCATTATACCAACTCAAACCCTCCCCTAAGGTAACCACAATCGATTCTAAGGCCGAGAATTGAGTTGCCAAGCTAAGGGAGTAGTTACTTACCTTCACCAATGATAACAATGAAAAATAGAGAAAATTCACCCTAGGTCACCTTTGGTCTTCCCCGAAATATCTTGCCGAACAATGGGCAGTTTTGGGAATTTTCTGCATTAAATGTGAGTAACATCATTATAGCAGCTCCATCAAGCTATTGCGGTGTCCCTGTAGTGGGACTCTCCACTGTAACGGGACCTTCCACTATAGTGGGAATCAATTCCATTGCTATAGCGGTGTGTCACCCTCTATAGAGGCTTCTACGGGGCAAAAACTCGGAAATCTCCCAAAAAGAGCCTATTTTACAACATACATTTGAACCTTAACATCCTAAACTAACCCCTTCACCCAAAGTTCGATGTCAGGATTTCTACTTACCTGAATTAACTTCTAAAGAGCCCTATGGACTCCTTAATGTCTTAGCGACAAGAAAAATTAGAACTTACTTAGACATTTCACCCAATATGTTCTCTGAATTTCCCTATACCTCATGTCACTCAGATTCTGTCCAAGCCTAGCCTAACCTAAAATCTTTAACTCTTCAAACCAAAAGTTTTCTCCTTTGTTTTCCTTCAATAATAACTCACCCATAACGATCATGAGGGTCATTACAGAACACATTTGATTGTTCTCTTGTATGTTGGTTCCTTGAGTGAACTGGGGTTGTTTGTAATCATATGGGATATGCTTCATACAATTGTTAAGTCGTGATTGGTGACTAAGAGTCGTGTTGTATTGCTGACTTGGTTGTTGTGTGTTATCTTGTCTCTACTATGCTTTAGTTATTTTTTTTAGATACGTATATTTGGAGCTAGACATGATACTAGCAGTACAATGTGGTTTTGTATATTGATACAACATTTGCTCTTTCTTTGTTCATTAAATGGCATATTTAGGCGGCGTGCCTGAACAGTGAATTCCACGTTATTTGTATCCAATGGTAAGCTACTTTGTCCGGGATTCCATAGATCTGCCTTACTTTTCTACTCCATCTTCCAGACTTAGATTCTCTTGTATTTTTGAGGTTACATCTCCATATTCTAGATTAGTAAATGTTTTGGTATAGAACTCTTAGGTTCTAGGGTTTAAATCTGTAATTGTTTTATGATAATGGATTTTTGCTATAAAACTTGATTTTATCTATTAAAACTATTACTTCTAGTTGTATAGTTGTGTGTGTGTTAGTAGATGATTGATTCTCCGATGGGGGATTTAGTGTAGGTGCCACTCACAATGAGTGACGCTTGTAACATATTTAAGTTTAAACTGCATTATTTGACATGCATCCATACCATATATACTAGTTCTACATATACATTCAAATAATTATGTATCTTATCACTAACTAACAATTTCCTACCATATATTGAGGAAGATACACTTAAATACACATTCGTTTGCTGCCAGACACTCTAAAATACGGAGAGAGGCAAGAGAGAAGGAGGGGGAGTCGAGCGAGATGGGGAGGGAGATAGGATCATGTATCACAGTTACATGTTAATCACACTAGATACACTCTAGATACATGTATGGGGTGCGATTCGTATGTATTTGACTAGATACTGAGGAGAGTGGTGAGTTAGGTTTGTTATATATCCAGATACATGTGCATCCACTTGGATACAGTATATCTAGAATAAATTACACCTAATTTTGACTTCATATATTTCGAGATACATGTATCTGGACACACCAAAATCTGGTCATATTTATAATATTGTAAATTAGAATGTACTAAGTAATAACCTCATAAACTATTGGAATTTATGTAAATTTATATATATATAGCAAATAATTAATTTACTTACCTTTCTACAAAAGATTCTAATTATATAAATCTAGTTTACAAGATGACAGACTGTCCAAGTGAAAAAAAATCATTTTACCATCTCTATATAAAGATATCTAGTTATGCCATTGCAAAATCACAAAAAATGTAAAGAATCATTCTTCAATTAGAGGTATACATATATTAGTTCTTTCACTTCATAATTCATTTTCTTTATCAATTTTATTTCCTTTTTTGCTAATGTTTCTTTTTTGGGGATTTTTATTCAATGCTCCTCAAGTTATTCAACAAAAAATATGGAAGAAAAAATGAATGAGAAACGAAACAGATCTGATAAGCCTAATTTTAGTTTGTCTTTAAAAACTCCAATTGAATATGAAGCAGTTAATAGGATTCCAACTCTGGAAGAAGCTGTGGATTTGGAACTCCAAAACGGTCAAGTAGACCCCAATGTGAACTTGAAGAAGTTTAGAAGGTATACACACACATCTATTTTTATTGACACTACTTTAAAAAATGTGAATTTCTGACTCATGTTTAGAATTTTTGATGAAAAATTCTTATGGAATCGTGACTTGTAGAACGATATCAAATTGATTGTCTGCCCAAAGGTCTAGGATGAGGAAGACTGAGTACATAGATGACTCAAAGATCTTGAGGTAATAAAATTTAGATGAAGAGTTTTTATTAGATGTTTTTTTATTCATTATTTGATTTTTTTTTCTTGGACGGCTTTATTAAAATTCAATGGCACGCACAAATATATTTAGACAATTCTAACATATAAAAAAGTAAGCAAATAAATAAATAACACTAATAGATCAAATTATATCAATTGCTACTCAAATTCATTTATATATAATTATTTTAATCTTTTGTGCATCCAATATTTTGAATAATTGCTAGTAGTTCTTTAGACATAAATCATTTATAGTGACACATATTAATTATATATGCTTCCAAATTTATTATTTAATTAGAGGTTAGGTTTGTACACACAATTCTAGGATTAGAAAAAGAAAAAATGAAAGTCAATAGAACGAATCTTAATTAAAATGATGTTGTTTGAAAACTCATTTGTTAAATGAGAAATTAAGTACACACGTTTCCATTTTTCAACATGTGATCATACTTGAACATAAATTAAATTAATCTCTAGACTAAGTGTACCAGTTACAACAACATACCCAATATATACACAAATAAAATCTAAATAAGGTATAAAAAATACGTATCCATATCACAATCCTATCTTTGTAAGGTACGGAGGTTGTTTTCGATACACTAGATTATGGATACCTAATAATATATAATGTCTTTTCACTTCTTATGTTTCACACAGAAATAAAATGATTATGTTATGCTGAATGACATGATTCACTCGAGGTGCATAAGAGTTTAATGAGTCTTTCTATATCAATAGGTTGATTGTTTCACTATAATTATTAGTGCTTAAACAATATTTTCTATATGTACTGGTGCAGGATACAATAGCTTTTGTGGGACGAAATATAGAACATGAGAAAGACAACAAAAAGAAGTTGCAGCTGGAGAATGAAATGTTGCGAGTACAATTGGATAGCATCACTAACAAATCTAATTTACTCACTGGTATATATATATATATTTTCGTTTCTGACAAAAAAATTCTTTTTTTACTTTACATTTATGCAGGAACAATAATATTAAAATTATTCATGAAATAATAATAAAAACATATTATATAGTGATTAATACGTCAAATAATAGTACATAGATTTTCTCATAACGTAATACTGAAATTTCATTGTATCATATCATATTGTATTAATTTTATTTTTCCTTTTTATGGCTTACATACCAAAAATTTCTTTGCAACAAAGCTAGCATGTTTGTGTCATTTTTAGCCAAACACAATATATTTGGTTCAAATCTTATACATTTGTCTTGAAAATTTATTGGAATATAGAGATTATTGATAACTTGCCAGAATCAAGAATTCATTAGCTTGAAATCTTAGACTTTATTCACCTCGATTGCAGTGCAAACTGAAGAGCTGAAAGTTGAGTTAAGAGGCTTAAGGAACCTGTAGAAGCTCAGGGAGATGAAGAGCATATGGACATGGACCAGTATCTCAACTTTGACAACATGAACTTTTCTCCACCCAAGAATGACGACATATGAACCAATCAACAAATATTGTTGCTATGTCTCTTTGTTAGATCATTCCTTTCCTTTTTCTTGTATTTGAGGTAGTGTTGGGTTTGTTGGGGAGGGGGTGGGGGGTGGGGGAGGGGTTGAAGGGTGTTGAAGTTATGAATGTTCATTATGCAATTTAAGAAGGGTCAATTTTTCATTATT
>JAJOOR010028275.1:0-15985 GCA_036250505.1 Solanum acaule | reverse complement strand
GATGTAAATAAGTTTTTTTTTATTCCGCACTATTTTCATTATTGAATGCAATGAATGACTATGTGGCTCGTATAAGACCCCTTCGGGGTCGAGTACGCCTTGTTACGACTTGGGGGTGCTCCCGGGTCGTGACAACTTCACAAGAAGAGATTCTACCATTCCCATTTACTTTGAAGCAACGTTTCTCCAACAATGTCGCCAAATACCAAGCATTGATGCTTGAATTTGAAATGGCCATCGAAATGAAGAAATTACACTTACAAGTCTTTGGTGACTGTCAATTGGTGATCAATCAACTCTTGGGAAGTTATGAGGTAAAGAAGCCTGAATTGCGCCCTTAGCGTGATTATGCTAAAAGGTTGATTTGATGGCTTGGAGATATAACCCTCCGACATGTGCCTAGAACAGAAAATAAGAAAGTTGATGCGTTGGTGGCCCTAGCTTCAATGTTAACCCTTCCTGATCAAACACAAATTACTATTTTCCAAAAATGGGTAGTACCACCACCAAATGAGGACGAATGTACAGAAAATAAGCTTGAGTATATCATCGTTGTTTCTGAAGCCGCGAAGGAAGATTGGAGACTGTTGCTCCCAATTGCACTCACAAGACTGGCCCTAAAAGAGCCGGATTATCGAACCCAAAGGACTTGTCAATTAACTATTTACTAAATTATACTAATTCTAATTATTTATTTAAGGGGAGGTTTTCAAAAGATGAATATATTAACTAAACTAAAAATAAAGATAAAATAACTAAAAAGCAATTAACTAAGAAAAGATAGATGTTTACACAATCAATGAGTGAATCGATCTAGGATTATGATTTAACTAACAATCATGTTGTTGACACCCAATTTTGGCTCTCCACATTTATACTAAAACTTAATAATAATAATAATAATAATAATAATAATAATAATAATAATAATAATAATAATACTAATAATACTAATAATAATATATGTTATGAAATTTTTGTAGGAATACAAAATGATTTCTAATTATTTATTTTTATTTGATAAATTTATTTCATAAATACTAATTTTTATAAAAAAAAAATTAAATATATTATATAAGTATTACTACTTACTTTCTCATTTTTTAAATTTCACGTCAAATAAGTATTGTTCTTAAGGGTTAACTCTATTTTTCTAATTAAATATATAATTTCTATTTACAATAAACATTTTTGACAATTTTTTAAAATTAGGAAGGCTTAATTAATTAATGAGTTACTAATTTATATTAATTTCAGTTTTAGAATGACTAATTTTATCAACTAAGCTAGTCTTGCAAAATTATTATTTTTAATTTAATAAATTATGGCTATTTAATAAAGAAAAGGGTTATAATTTAAATGGACCTAATTTGAGCAATTCAAGTCTTTTAATTCGACCAATCCACGCGTGCCACATAAGAAGCACATGGATTGTGCTTCTTCAAATTTGATCTGAACCGTCTGATTTAATCTAAGGACCCAATTTAATTCAACATTTATATATATATATAATATTTATTTATTTAACTCTTGATTAATTTTGACCGTCCGATCAAACGGCCCAAAATAACCAAGACTTTTCAGCCTTCCCAAAATAGACTCCACTGCCCCCCATATACTCTGTTTTTACCCAAAAATCACGTTCTTCTTCCCCATCACGCCTACGCTTCTTCCTCAGACTCCCTACGCTAGCATCGCCGCCTATGGCCGCCCCAGAACATCCTCTCCCATCACTGTCCCACGTGCTCCCCCATCCCCTTCGTTAGAGAACGACTCTGGGGGGCCGAAAAATGCCCCATCAGTCACTCAACCCTCTCAAATCGACCTGAAAAGGTCGATTCTTGAGAGATATTTCTTCTCCATCATGATTTCTTTGTTGCTTCCTCTGAGATTGGTGTTTCCAAGAATTCAAATTTTGAATTCTTGGAGCCCAAATCGACTATAAAAGGAGGACTCCGGTTCTCAATGAAAACATCCTAGAATTGATGAAAAAAAAATCCAAGAATCATCGGCAAATCCAACAAAAATCTAAGGAAACCAACAAGGATCCGAAAATCATCTGAGGAACAGATTTTAAGGTGATCTTTTGTTTCTCTGTTTTCGTTCTTCTTTGAGTTGAAGTTCGAGTTCGATGTCGAAATCTCTGGACGTCAAAAGCTTTAGTTTGCTGCTCAACACAAGATTTTCAAGTTTGAAAGTGCAGATTTTAGCTTGAAAATTTCCAGATTTCAAGAGATTTTGATGTTTAAAAGTGCAGATTTTAGCTTTAAAAATTCCAGATTTCATGAGGTAAAAATTGCAGCTTTTAACGTGCAGATTTTAGGTGCAAAAAGGTGTATTTTTGGAACAAAAATGCTTTGTTATGAGAGTCTTATGATGCAGATTTTGAGGTTCAAAAATGCAGATTTTTTAGCTTAAAAATCGCGGATATTCTTTGTGTAAAAATACGCTCTTTTTCTTCTAGTTTCGAACACCATTTTGTGGGATCTAAAAGTATAAATTTTTGGAACTAACCACTATACTTTGAGAGTTTAAAAGTGCAATAGTTTGAATCCAAAAGTGTTTTCAAACACTACTCTCAAAAGGAAGAAGAAATGTGATTTTAAAAGGCCAAAACGGATGATATAAGGCTTGCTAGAATTATTACCTTTTTTTTTAGTCTTGAAAGATACATACGGCTTAAGTTATTTATTTCGAGAAGGACCAAAATATTTTGGCTTTACTTATCGACCCTCACTTAGGCCTTTATGTTAAGAAAAACTTATCATTTAAAGACTCCCAAAATGACTTTGAGATTAGTTTAAAGGCGAAAATAATTACCTTTTAGGAAATGTATGTTCTTTTTTAGAAAAATAAATAAGAAAGTAGACCTATATATTTTTAACAAAAAATAAATAATTAACTATAGAATAAGTCCCAATAGTTAGGCCCATTTTATTTCATTTTTTTACATCACCCCTTTGTGAAGAAATTATATTTACTATTATTACTATCTTTATTTTATAAAACACATATTGCTAAAATATTTTAATCTCTTAACATTCTATTTTCAAGATCTTAGATATGCCAACAGGTTCAAAATACAATATATATATATATATATATATATATATATATGTCATATGCAAAAAGGTACAAATCCTATATTATTATTTTTTTGTTTTCTCTATATGTAACTTATTATTTTGTTACACTTCATATTATTTTCTTTCTTATGCCTACTATCACTTTTACAAATGTTACTTATTTTTTTTTTTTATATAATTTATAAATCCATACACTTTAACATACATATTATATTACTACATGTTTGCAACTCGACTACCATATCATTTTATTTTATTTTCTTTTACGTCTTAATTCTATATATAAATTAAACAACAAATATTTATACCCTTTGAACTCAACATTTATTTTGGATACAGTTATATAAGACACATCAATATTTGTCAACATATATAATTATCATACATTTTAGTACATTTATTTATTTATTACCGTATGATAAACATACTACTATTAATTTTATAGACATATATACGTCGTACCTTGTATTTTACTCTTTTATTAAAATAATAAAATTTACTGATCATTGACTTTTAAAGAAAAATAAATAAACAAGTTTTCCTAATTATATTTTTCTAAATTGAGTTTAAGGACTATCTTCGGATAGGCTCTGAGGGATGCTTATACCTTCCCCTCGAGTAACCAAAACTCTTACTCAGAATCTCACTGATTTCACAAATCTAAACAGAGTTTACATTTATAAAATATGATTTTCCTAATATTTTCCTTAAAATTTAGGTGGCGACTCTAAAACAAAAACAAAACATTTTTTTCCAAAAATCAGAGTGTCAGCCATATTAAGTTATGAACTGTTTTGTCCAGTTCGAAATAGGGGTGCGACAACTTAGTGACTCTGCTGGGGATACTTACTTAGGTTTTAACCTTAGAAAACTTAATCTAGGAATAATGCTTGTGATTACTTATTTATTTTTGTTTGTTTGCTTTACCGAATTGATATATTGTTTTGACTGAAAGTTCGCAAGTGAAATCCAAGCTTGTGTTCCTTATTTGTTTTAAAACACTACTTGTTACTACTTTTCCTACGCTATCATTTGCACATTCCATCAAGTCTTTGGCCATACACTAACACATACTGAACACGCGGGGGGTGCTCCTGCACTCTTCCGAAACCCTCTTTGGATTCCTTAGCTTCAGAGTTGGTGCAATTAAGATAGCGCACCTTCTCGCAATTACTCAGTCCCACTCTTAGTCATCTAGGGAAAAAACCTACTCTAGAAATAGGTCATGTTGCATAGCCATAGGCAAGACAATATAAGGTATTATCATTGCGTTTAGGAAATCAACCAAATGTCAAAGAGTTTCTTCTTTAAAGCTCAACGACTTACACTTTATGTGAAATTGATATAACTTATCCAAACTAAAACACTTTACGGATTTGGAACAAATAAACTCATCATACCCTTTACCCTTTTTTTTAGATGCAAATCAGCCAAAACCTTTCTAATATCAGGATGATGACTGAGGTCCCTTGAACTCTGAAAGAGTGGTGGGGAAACATCCGAGTGGCATATGGAAATGAGATTATGCCACACTTGGGGTCATTAACTGATCTACTGAATGTGGAGGCAAACAAGTCACTCATTACTCTAATGATTGAATTTTGGCAACCAGCAACAGTGACTTTCCAGTTCACAGATTTTGAAATCACACAAACACTGGAAGAGATACGTCAAACTGCTGATTTACCGTTGGCTGGCAGAGCACCCTTGGCCCCGCGCACTACATTCCGATGGAGAGAAGAACCTATGATTAGCTTTTCGGGAAATTTCCAAACGAACAATTTCAACGCTCCAGTCTTTGGGTTTGAGGGTAGGCCCATGTTTGTGAAGAGCTGACGAGAGATAGGTCAAGTTGGATTATTTGTTTAAAAGGTTCGATCATCGAGATAGCTGTGATAGGTTACATCAAGAATTCTTCATCTCTAAGGTTGTTTGGGAAAGGCACAAGGCTATTGTTTTCGTGATGGCCTTTTTGGATATTATGATCTTCCCAAAGAAAAAAGGTTGTGTCGACATCAACCTATTGCCTATGGTGATCTTCATGTTTAGGGGACCTGCTAGAGTGACTACCGTACCCATGATCTTGGCAGAAATATTTCGATCATTATCCCTCTGCTCTAGAGGATATGATCACTTTAAGGGAAGTAACCTGCTGCTACAGATTTAGGCGTTGGAACACTTCTATCAAAGACGAGCAGAAAATGGCACTGAAGCAGACTTACACAACAAAATCAGGAGCCATGCAATGAGATTGAGCACATGAGATGCCCCAAATAATGAATAAGGTTGGCTTCTTTTCCTGAATGGCGACTACCATGAGTCCATGGCCGAGCTTTGTTGAGAGCTAACCAGACCTATTTCATTGAGTTGATTGGGTTGGAAGGCTTCCAGCCCTACACACCTCTAAGAGTCCTCCGATAGTTTGGGATTACCCAAGGCGTTCCTCTATTGTCAAATATGGCATTGATAGAGGTCGATTATGAAGGAAGAATCCCGATTGAAAGGATCGCTGCTTTGGTACAAGGATGGTGAAGTATTCTTGACTCAAACATGGGGGTTGAGTCGTGGTGCACGCTTGAATATTATACTTGGTTTATAATGGGAGGAATTCTATCTAGACCTAGCTATGAGGGAATCTTGGGGTTCACAAACACTCAAAGATCAAATCAAATTGGCATGCAGCTATTGAACCTCATGCACATCACTACAACCATGTATCATCAAGTGACCCCACGGTCTATCGACCATCTCATACAGGCAGTTGATAATGAACCAAATGAAGAGATGGAGGAAGACCTAGAAGAGGATCCTAGAGAGCCAACTGAGGAGATGGAAAGGGATTCAGAAGGATATTTAGAGCATGACCCTAACTTGTATGACCCTAGAGATGGAGGGGTGATGCATATGGAGGATGAATTTGTCCCAACAGTAGAAGACGCTCACTGGGAATATGGTTCCATAGGGTAACAACTAGTAATGAAAGATCGACGAATCCCCAGAGTACCACCCAGAGCCATTTTATGATAGGGACGATGACAGTGATGATGCCCCAACCTGACCGTATGTCATCTTTCTTGTTGAGCTCTCTCCTCAAAGTGCCGTATGGCCTATCCCTCTTGTATGCCTTATGGCCACCCCTGTACTTTCATTTCTTCGGCTTCTGATTGCCTACTTCATTGTAATAGCCAGACTACCTAATCAATGAAGTTATGTTTGCTCCAAATCTAAAATGTGTTTAAATGGATCATTTATTATCAAACTAATTGCAATGTAGGCCAACCTTAGGTGAAAAGAGGTTCCATATTTGGACGCGTTTTGAATGTCGCCAAATTGGCGTATATATGTGTTAAACTTACATATTTGTTACATCTTTCAATATTTTCCAAACTAACATAGTTTCCTTTTTTCTTTGTTTTCTTTTCTTTTTCATCATTTATCCCCAAAAGTACGTTGATTTGTGTCGACTTGCAAATTGGCTGACTCACGATACAACCTTCGATCCAAAGAAAAGATGATTGATAAAGACGAGTTCAACGTTGCTGCAAACATAATGGTACCTATTGAGAACCCCGAAGGTTCTTGAAGCATAACAGACATCCAAAATGAAGAGAAAATGGCTTGCATGGAGCAAGTACTCGAGATCTTGAGAGAAGAATTGCGCCAAGTGCGAGACTTGGCCAAATTGTCGGCTACCACTTTCCCTACTTTCAAAAGTCTAACTTGCCTTCTACCGACTTACCAAATCAGTCAGAACCAACTCAACACGCTCCTGCTCACGGTCGAGTTCCACCAACTTCTCCAACCAAAGTCAGGACCGTTCTCGACCTTTCTAATCGCGACCCTACTATACCTACAATGCAGCAGATACTTGGGGCACATGTCGCCGCTCCCTACAAGCCACATGTTCCACCTGTATATGCCACTGGAGCTCCTACTTTCACAATACCATCTGTGATTAATGTCTCGTATGAGGTCGATCGATATGCAGAAATAATTAATGGAGAAAGATACTCAGCTGAAAGAAGATGCATCGATAAATGCCCAATTTCATGGTCTCGAAAATGCGTTAAAAAGCTTACAAGTCGCTAGAGGAATAGAGGGTCTGGATTATGATGAAATGTGTATCCAGCCATTCATTGACATGCCCGTAGGGTACAAACCACCGAAGTTTAACATTTTTGATGGAAAAGGTGACCCTCAGGCACACTTAAGGGCATATTGTGACAAGTTAGTCAGTGTAGGGAGAAATGAGAAGTTAAGGATGAAGTTGTTCATTCGGAGTTTGTCTGGGGAAACATTGGCCTGGTATACGTGCCAAGATCCTCGAAAATGGTATGACTGGCAGGAAATGGTTGAAGACTTCATGACTCGTTTCAGATTCAATACTGAAATTACAGCTGACAAATTCTCATTGACCAACATACAAAAGAAGCAATTAGAGAATTTCCAGGAGTACGGATGACGTTGGAGAACTGAAGCCGCAAAGGTGCAACCACCACTAGATGAGAGTGAGATCTTGGAATACTTTATTCGAGCTTAAGAAGGTGTCTACTTTGAAAAGATGATGTCAATGATGGGCCAGAAGTTCACAGAATTGGTCAAGATAGGGGACTTTATAGAGGAGGGTGTTAAATGTGGAAAGATTCAGTCTATGGTCGCATTGCAAACTGCAAGTAAGGCTATACAATCGGGCTCCATTGGTGGCATCAAAAGGAAAAGGGAGGATGTTCCAGCTGTCACTTACCAACAAGGAGGACCGGCCCACCGATACTCCAATAATCCCAAGATTGTTGCACAGACTTAATACGTCCCATACGAAGTATATAATACCCGACCCAACTATAATCAATCCCGAGCACCAGCATACCAAAATCCACCAAGACCAATCCACCAAAATAGACCAACAGATGCACCAAGGCCACGTTCGAATCTCAAGGCTAGAAATTCTCGCGTTTACACACCTATTATCGAACCTTATGCCCAATTGTTTGAGAGGTTGAGAACAATAGAAGTGTTGCAACCAATTGAAGGAAAACTTCTCTATCCAATCCCTCATAATTTTGATGGAAGCAAGCGATGCGCTTACCACTCGGGAATCCAGGGACACGACACAAAAGATTGTTCTGGTTTTAAGAACCAGATCTAGTCTTTGATCAGAAGAGGAGTAATTAAATGCACTCCAGCACCTCCTAATGTGAACAACAACCCCTTGCCAAGCCATGAGAATCGGGAAGTCAACATGGTTACTCTAGATGAAGAATATGGAGTCCCTGACTGTCCAGACATAGATGAAGCAGATTCCATGACATCTTCAGTGCAACCTATTATCACTGTTCAACTAAGGGAACCTCTAACCGTCCAAACATATCTCCCAAGAGTTGTAGTGACCACTCTAATCGTTGGAAAGCATGAGTATGACACCAGAGCAGTTCCATGGGACTATCGACCATGCTCTAAGGGAAAGACGATTGACACTGTAGTGGCTGAAGGAATGACTAGGTCGGGAATGTGTTATTCCCAGAGGACCTAAATCAAAGAGTTCTTGGAAAAGAATAGAATCCAAAGAAGAATGTTACCGATGCTGAAGTCGCAGAGTTTTGGAAGAAGATGCAATCTAAAGACTATTAAGTCGAAGAGCAATTGAAGAAGACACCAGCCCACATATCCATTTGGTGTCTGCTTATGAGTTCTGAAGCTCATAGGATTGCTTTGATGGAGGTGTTAAGCAGAGTAAACATTCCAAAAGAGAATACAAGTGAAACCTTAGCTGCAACGATTGGAAGAATAGTGGAAGCTAACAAGATTTCTTTCCATGATGATGAGTTGCCTGCAGAAGGATCTGGCACAACAAAGCATTTCACATTGTAGTCAAATGTTGTGATAAGATTGTGACTCAAGTTTTAATTGATGGTGGTTATGGATGCAACATCTGTCCTTTCACCACTTTGAGAGATTTAGGCATTAATATGGGAGAGATAAGGGAAAGCCGTGTGAAAGTTAGAGGTTCTTATGGAGCACAGAGAAGTGTCATTGGAGAGATCTATCTCACATTGCAGGTGGGGCAGACTGAATTCCCCATTCTATTTCAAGTGATGGATGTATCATCCAACTACAACCTGTTGTTGGGAAGACCATGGGTTCACATGGCGAGAGCGGTTCCTTCCACTCTTCATCAACGTGTAAAGTTTGAATGGGGTCGCACAAAATTTACTATCCACGGGGAGCTCAGTCACCCCATCCTTTCTGTTAATTCTATCCCAGTCACTGATGAGTTAGACGGAGCCATTTTTCACACTTTGGAAATCATGCAAGCTGTAAGGGTCAATGAGAAAGCAGAGCCAGATGATAAAAAATTGTCAAGTGCAGCAAAAATGGTTACGTCAGAGATGTTGAATTATGGGTACCAGCCAAAAAGTGGACTTGGACCAAAGTCCAATGGCATAGTTGAGCCAATCCAGCTGAAGCATTAGAGAGGACTCGGATATGAGCCTGCCTTGGAAAGAGTCCACCAGGGGGCAAGCAATACAATATTTGTACTAGAAAAAGCTTTGATTTTAGATCAAGCTGGTGTTGATGACATCGTAGAAGGATTAGGCAATTTGTTCGTGGTCATGGTTGGAGAAGAGGAAGAGATAAATATCAGCAAATTGACCATTCGTGATACTGAACCCAGAGAAATCTTGTAGAACTGGACCATCAGTCCGTCTCTGTTTCAATCAGAGTCCTGGTAGTGTGGAAAAGTAGTTTTAATTTTAAAATTCACATGATCAAATTGAGGCTTGAATCATGCCTAATCTTTTGTTGCTTGCCTCTTCTAAAAGCTAGAATGCTTTGAAGTAAAAAGTCTTTGTTTTTTTTTAAAAAATATTCCTCGTTGTTTTAAATATCTATATATTTTTACTTACCTTTTGAACTTTTCAGCACTTATATTAATAAAAATCTTCGTTCAACGGTTATGACATGTAACGAATCCACCGAGTAAGGTGTAAGCGAAGAATGAAGAGTATGATGAAAGCATAATGCTTGAAAATCTACCATACTAGATCAAGCAAGTTGAAAGTCAGAAAAAACCCAATATGGATGAAAAAGAGGTTGTCAACTTAGGAGATGAGGAAATCGTGAAGGAAACATGAATCAACATACATTTGGAGGATGAAAGAAAGAAAGAGTTAATAAAGTTGCTTAAGCAATATGTCGATGTATTTGCCTGGTCGTACGATGAAATGTTAGGATTAAGCACTAATATTGTCTCACACAAATTACCAACTGATCCCACTTGTTTACCTGTTAAACAAAAGACAAGAAAGTTCAAGCCAAATTTGAATTTAAGGATCAAGGAGGAGGAGTAATCTTAGCAGAAATGAACGACAGAGTGAGCACAAAGCCAATCAATTCAGACGCCATCAAGAAATACTACAACTGAAGACCTCAAGATTAGCTCTTATTTTTGGTACTTTTGCATTTTCAATGTAACAGAACTACGTTAAGACTTGACTTCCCACGACGGGGTACGTAGACAACTCACATTGGATTCGGTCTCCCTTAGAAAACCCAAAATCATCATTTTCATGTATTTAGAACTACGCTCGACCTGAATTCCCACGACGGGATACGTAGGCAATCTTTGTCGAATTCGGTCCATTGCATTTCATATTTTGCACTTTCCTTTTGTATTTGAACTACGTCCTGACCTGACTTCGCTTGGATACGTAGGCAGCCTGAGTCAGGCTCGATCAATGCACTGCCTAATTTCCATTTTTTTCTCACCCTTAGGAAACACTTCCTCATAGTTAGCGTAACCTCAGAATATGAAAAATATCGATCGTCGCAATGTCTGCAAAAGAGCTAGGGAAGCTTCATCATGAGGCTAAAAACGAGAAGACTATGTTGGATATAGTCAACAAAATGGAAAGCTCGATAGACTTCAGAATATGTCATAATCTAAAAACGTTGGAAAATTACTATATATATATATATATACCTAATATATACGTAGTATACTTATTTTCTAGAAAAACAAGCTAATTCTTTTCAAAATATTTTTTCTACTCTTCCACCTACCTAGTCTCTAGGTTAAGAAACTACATACGGGCTAAGAAGATGTCGAAGGATTCCAGTGACGAGGCTTCAGTCAGCGAGTCGATACGAATCAACACCCTCTCCCAAACTAAAATTTTTCTTTGAGTGCAGGAACACAGGAACCAAGAAAATAACATCAAGTTTTGGGGCATGACTAGAAACGTCATTCGACTTCTCACAATCATGAGCCAAAATACTATTTCCCTACATTATTTCCCGGAAGTACTTCAACTTGCATCTTATGTCTAAGAATATTTCATTTAAATTTCAGCAGGTACACTCAAGATCTGGATCAAATGTTGAAGAAAAGAGGATCCTCGTAGGATAATAGGAGAGTCAGCTTTCTTTCAAAATAACTCCACCAACGGAAGCTTGTAATCTAACCTCATCAACAACTCCGCCAATCGGAGACCACCGTCTAACAGTGTCGAACTCCACAAGCCTGGGGTTGTACATAGCAAACATCGTCAAACTCCGCCAACCGGAGGCTACACATAGCAAATGTCACTCAAACTCCGTCAACCGGAGGTTGTACATAGCAAACTTTATCAAACTCCGCCAACCAGAGGCTGAACATAGCAAACGTCGACCGAACTCCATCGATCGGAGCTTGTATATAAGCAAAAGACGCAGCACTTCGTCAATCGGAGACTAACATCGTAGCGACGTCACCGGAGTTCCATCGACCAGGGGCATGCAAGCATAACGTCGATCGAATTCCACCTATCGGAGCTTGTATATAAGCAAATGAAGCAACCCTCTGCCAATCGAAGACTAACATCGTAGCGACATCACCGAAGATCCACCGATCGGGGGCATGTAAGCATAGCGACACTATCATATGCCAACAATCAAATGTTACATTACAAGCTTTACACAATCAGGTTTCTACATTAGAACAACCCTGTCAATCGGAGGCCTCTACATTACAAGTTACTTTACCTACATCACATTCACTATATAAAAAAGGGGACATCAACAATCGTTTGGACATCTGATGTACCGTGTGTTTACGGTATTTTTGATACATTTCACTTGAGAGTTGTGTGTGTCTAGGGCTATTTTGTATTAGTTTATATGTGTTTTCCTCATGTTTGTAGGGAATAGGTTTAGGCGCGGGAACTTGAAGACACAACTGAAAGAAGTGCAGAAAAGGGCATCTACGAAGGCAACTTACGGACCGTAGGTCCAGTTACTCCCCGTAGTAGAAGGGCAGGAAAGACATTGCTGAAGATCAAGGAATTCTTGACCAAGTGTGGAACCACGATTGTGACTTACAGACTATACTGTTGCTCCGTCAAATCATTCAGAGATTGGTTACAGTACCTGATGCTGAAAAAATCTAAGTGTGGCGTTACGGAGAAGAGTTATGGACCGTAGATAGACTTACGGTCCGTACTGTTGAATCGTCGATTGCAACAGAGATTTTACAGATTTTGAAAGTAGAAAAATTGCCTAACTCCTGAGCCACAGAAGGGACCTACGGACCGTAGATTGACTTACAGACCGTAGGTCAGTCTCGTAGAATGAAGACGCGTCCTACAGCTTTATTTCCTTATTTCGTTTCCTTTTTAGTTAGGACTTATTTTTCTATATATAGGGTATGTAAACCTTGTTTTTAGGGGTTGAAGATTATTATTTTTGTTCTAGTTTTTGGCTTGGGAGATTAACTTGCAACTTTAACAATTCTTAATTTCCTAAGCACATTTTGGTGATTTTTACTTTGAAATTCAAGTTGGAATTCTGGGATTATTCTACTATACTACGTAAGTTCATGATTTATTCTTCAAACATTATGAATTATTTTCTTGCTAATATGGGTAACTAAATCCACAACTAGGGTTGTGGAAACCATGAGCGATTAACGAAGTATGAATAGTAACTAAGTAATTCCCGAATAGTGTTTTGCATGCATTGATAATTCTTTCGTCTAGAAGTCTTTTTAACAGTGCGCAACGTTAGAACTCACCTTGTTGCTACTTGCTGGACCAAGGAGGTAGTTAATAAGAAAAGAATTATCAACATAGATTTAGTGCGATAATATCTAATAGAATTAATATCGATTGGTGCGAGGGTGAAAACTAAGCCATACATCGATGTGACGTCTAATATGAGGTAATGGTAAGGGTTAGTAAATTATACACATGTATCCGGACCAAGGTGCAGGGTGAAATTCTCTAGATGCCGGACCAAGGATTTAGAGATACATAACTTATCACTTTGCATGTAATACACTAGGAAGGGATTGCTATTACTAGGATTACGGAGTTATGAGCTTATGGGGAACACGTACTCTCTAGTTTACTTCTCAACTTGATAACAACAAAAGTTTGAATCTTGCTTACTAATTACTTACATAATTTCCAAAATTTGTTACACAACGCCCCCCCCCCCCCTTTTACTTATTTGTCTCGGAAATACATTGGCTAAACGAATAGAATTGTTATTGAACTTAAGTCTAAACTATATTCCTCGTGGGATCGACTCCAACCTACAAGTTGGTTCTTTACGTGATAACGATCGCTTATGCTTCTGAAAAGAGGTATAATTTGAGTGTATCAAATTTTGGCGCCGCTGCTGGGGGCATGCAAGCATAGTGACGTTGTCATATGCCAACAATCAAATGTTACATTACAAGCTTTACACAATCAGGTTTCTACATTACAAAGCCCCGTCAATCGGAGGCCTCTACATTACAAGTTACTTTACCTACATCACATTCACTACACAAAAAGGGGGACATCAACAATCGTTTGGACATCTACACTCTACTCTTTACATTACTATTTCAATCTATAATTTTTTTTGAACCACAACAGGTACTTTTCACCATTTTACATGTTTTGCAGGACAACACATTACAACGAGGAATTCCCTCTAAGCAGCAAACTAGGGCAAGTTAGTGCAATGTCAAGCATCACTAGCTACGTCAAGGATTCACTTTCAAAACTCAACTCAATTCGATTTTCAGAAGTTCAGATTTAAATTTCACTTATAGCTCTTTCATGTCTCAGTTCATTGTAACTCGACACTGGGCAATTGTTTTTGAAAATGCATCTCTCTACTATAAGTCTTCAGTAGAAATTGCTACGGAGAATTTCTCGTTAAAAGTTTCTTAAGAACTATATCTCGTCCCTCGATTAGTGCTAATCTTTTCATACCTCACCATCAAAAGATTTCGGTATTACCATAATTCGGTACTAGGGCAAATTTTAATCAAAATTTGCTATGCTCTTGCACTCTCGAACTACATATGGCCTGATTTCTCATGAAACCTGAGCTATGTAGGCAGCTCAGAAGCCAGAGTTCGGCCATAACTCCATAAACATTTCTCGCCAAGTTTTTGCTCAAGGTGTATTTGGTGGGTCGCCTAAAATTGGATTGTGTCAATATTTCTTTGTCCACGCTTTCTATACTCTCCTCCATGGACAAAGAAAGGGACAAGTTGTTGACACTCAATTTTGGTTCTCCACATTTATTTAACTAAAGTTTTAATAATAATAATAATAATAATAATAATATGTTATGAAATTTTTGTAGGAATACAAAAATATTTTTAATTATTTATTTTTATTTCATAAATACTATTTCTTATGAAAAGATTAAATATATTATATAAATGTTACTACTTACTTTCTCATTTTTTAAATTTCACGTCAAATAAATATTGTTCTTAAGGGTTAACTTGATTTTTCTAATTATATATATAATTTCTATTTACAATAAACATTTTTGATAATTTTTTAAAATTAGGAAGGCTTAATTAATTAATGAGTTACTAATTTATATTAATTTCATTTTTAGAATGACTAATTTTATCAACTAAGCTAGTCTTGCAAAATTATTATTTTTAATTTAATAAATTATGGCTATTTAATAAAGAAAAGGGTTATAATTTAAATGGACCAAATTTGAGCAATCCAAGTCTTTTAATTCGGCCAATCCACGCGTGCCACATAAGAAGCACATGGATTGTGCTTCTTCAGATTCTATCTCAACCGTCCGATTTAATCTAAGGGCCCAATTTAATTCAGCATTTATATATATATAATATTTATTTATTTAACTCTTGACTAATTTTGATCGTCCGATCAAACGATCAGACGGCCCAAAATAACCAAGACTTTTCAGCCTTCCCAAAATAGACTTTACCGCCCCCTATACTCTGTTTTTACCCAGAAATCATGTTCTTCTTCCCCATCACGCCCACGCTTCTTCCTCAGACTCCCTACGCTAGGATCACCGCCCCAAAACGTCCTCTCCCATCACCGCCCCACGTGCTCCCCCATCCCCTTCGTCAAAGAACGGTTCTGGGGTGCCGGAAAATTCCCCATCAGTCACTCAACCCTCTCAAATCGACCTGAAAAGGTCAATTCTTGAGAGATCTTTTTTCTCCTTCATGATTTCTTTGTTGCTTCCTCTGAGATTGGCGTTTCCAAGAATTCAAATCGACTATAAAAGGAGGACTCCGTTTCTCAACGATAACATCCAAGAATTGACGAAAAAAATCCAAGAATCATCGGTAAATCCAACAAAATTCTAAGGAAACCAACAAGGATCCGAAAATCATCTGAGGAACAGATTTTAAGGTGATCTTTTGTTTCTCTTCTTTCGTTCTTGTTTGAGTTGAAGTTTGAGTTCGAAGTCGAAATCTCTGGACGTCAAAAGCTTTAGTTTGCTGCTCAACACAAGATTTTCAGGTTTGAAAGTGCAGATTTTAGCTTGAAAAAATCCAGATTTCAAGAGATTTTGATGTTTAAAAGTGCAGATTTTAGCTTTAAAAATTCCAGATTTCATGAGGTAAAAATTGCAGCTTTTAA
>JAJOOR010028274.1:0-20126 GCA_036250505.1 Solanum acaule | reverse complement strand
TGAATGTACTTCCGCGACCGATGAAGTGTGATGACAAGTTTGAGAGGCTTGTTTGGGGTTCCTTCGGGTTCCTCATTCGCCATGTCACGTCTAGGCCCTAGGCTTGGGTCGTGACAGTCTCTACACTAGAGTCATTAACTCGGACTAAGTGATAGATGCACCCATTGGAAACTAACTTTATCGCCTTATGGCACGAAATAAAACGACCCTTAGGCACTTATGAACTACTCCTCCACTCTAGAACTGGCTCATTAGGAAAGTGGAACTTAACTACTCAAGTTCTACAATCGACTGAGGCATACCATGCATGAAGCCAGTCCATAACTAGAATAACATCAAAATCTACCATGTTTAACTCGACTAATTCAGCCATAGTGTACTTGTGATTGACGGAAATGGTACAATCACGATAAACTCTCTCAACTAGAATAGACTCACCAACAGGTGTGGAAACACTGAAGGGCTCAAGAAGTTGTTCAAGAATAATCTCAAATCTCATAGCTATATATGTAGTCACAAAAGATAAACAAGCACCTGGATCTAGCAAAGTGTATATACCAAAAGTAAAGACTGATCATACCAGTAACAACATTAGGTGAATTTTCTTACTCTTGGCGACTGGTGATAACATACAGACGGTCTGCTCCTCTGCCTGTCCCTAAAGTAGCTCCTCTAGGTGCAACTCTGTCTAGTGGAGCCAATAAAGAAGATTGGGCTCTATTACCCCCGTTACCGCTACCTTGCCTGTTCTTAGGGCACTTTCTCATGAAGTGACCATTCTGACCACACTTGAAGTAACCAGTGGAGCTATCACGACACACTCTTGAGTGGTTCCTACCACACATAGCACATGCATGAGTCCCATTACCTCCTTGTGCCACACTACCCTGAGACTGTGCAGTTCTAGCTCTGAAATTGTGTGAATTCTGACTCTTGAACTCACCTTTGCTCCTTGGTGAAGGTGCACTACTAGATGATGGAGCAGTTCCGTTTGGTTTGTGCTGAAAAGAAGACTGGTTTGCATTACTCTTTTGCTGTCCAGACTCATTCCCAGTTGTCTTAGCTTTCTTGTTTCGAAACTCTTCTCTATCTCTCAGCTTGTCTTCCTCAACCTGCTGCATATGGATCATAAGTCTTGTTGTGTCCATATCTCATATCAACATAACTACCTTACCCTCTTTTCTTGACAGATGAGATAGCTTAGAAACAAACAAACTCATCCTGCTCCTCATATCAACAACCATCTTCGGAGCATAACAAGAAAGTTGGGTGAACATAAGGCTGTACTTGATGTTTGCGTAATCAAGACACATCTTCCGATGCAAGTGTCTACGATCGTACAATAGTTTAGTAACCCAAACAAGGGTTGGGATTGTTCCCAAGAGAGTGGTTTTGAGAATTATTAGAAAAATAAAACTTAGTTCTAACTAGCCGTAGCTAAAGACATTAACGATTAAAAATATTGTAAATTAAAGGGGGACAGAAGAGTGTCAATTAACAATGGGGTTTTTTGTCACAAGTAGGTAAAAACAACAAAATAAACAAGGGTTTCTAAGTAATGAGAGGGGATCCTTGGGATGTGACAGGAATACGGGTTAAGCTAGATTATTGGGTACATGCTTTCGATAGAAGATTCACAGAGTAATTGTGACTAGGCTAGACTTTAAGGGGGATAAGCTCTCTCTCGAGCAACTTACCCCGTTTCAAATGCGTTCCTCTCGGACATCCACTTGCCACATAAAGACCAGCCTACGCCTTAACCCACTCACTCTCTCGAACTGAGTGTGTGGATATGGGACTAGGGTTCACTCTCTCGAGCTGAACCTCATGTCTACCCACTCACACTATCCATCAATCTAGTGGTCTTAGTTTTACGACCTCTCTCTCTCGCAAGCCAAAAACACATAAATAAGCTTGTATTTGCAACTACAAATTCATTAAATTCATCCACAACCACTAAACTAAATCACAATTAAACTACGATTAAACTATTGGCAAACAAGACCCAACAATTATCTTAACCTATATTCACTAAATGACACCCTAAGAATTGGAGTTTCTAGCCACACATCAAGAGATATAAATTTATACCTAAATGAGCTTGCATTCAAATGGGTATGAAGATTTAAGTCTTGTTACTGGCCAAGAATGAAGAATCCGAAAGACTCAAGTCCAAATCCTTGGAGATGAAACCCTTTTTTTCTTCATGTCTTCAAAACTCTCTCAAACTCAGAGCAAAAATACTAAAAAGTACTATTCTATATGAAAAATATAATAATTGTTCGACTCCTAAAAACTACAACTCTAACTGGTATTTATTTTTTTCACAGATTTGTGCTGCAGTGGATCATTTGGCGTCGTTAGTCGAAATCACCGATCAACTCGGCGATTTGCCCTTTGGTGTAGTTCATCGTCGTCTTGCACCAATCTTCAGCATCATCATACTCTGGGTCATTGGGCGACATGGTGCTGCTTCGTAGAACTTCTCAGTGATGCGCTGACATCTCCCTATCTCCGCCGACTTGATCCTTTCCTTCCGGGCACAACACACTGGAACAAAAGATGAAGTAAGACCTTCCGGCGACTCGCCAAGTGGACTCGGCGATCCTCAAGCCTTCATTTCTTCGTTCTTCTCGGCCTTTTCGTTCCTTTTTGCGACGTAGTGTCCATGCTTTCTTTCAAACATCAAATACTTGAAACTTAAGTGTTTTCATTAGAAATTGTGATAAAACAAGCATTTGAGGACACAATTTATATTAAAATATAGCCCTAAATGAGTCCAATTTGTGGACTAATCAACACCCCCAACTTAAACTTTTGCTTGTCCTCAAGCAAACTCAACTTCAGCCATTAAAAACGGGTGTCTCGAACAGTGCTACACAAGACTCAATCATGAATGCACACAACAAGACTCAATTTACTTATGCAAAGATCAAGTGTGTACTCAAAGATTCAAGTTGTGACTCACCAATATCAGTGAATCTCATGCTCACAATACTTGCTTCAAATGCAAGTTCAAGCTCAACTATAGTGTTCAAATGCCCTCACACAAAGAATGATTCCATATTCACACAATGGTTTCACAGTTTAAAGCTTCTGAAGCAGATGCAACGCTCACACTCACAAAGAAGAACATAATGCATAATTTCACCCATAGGTTTGCCCGTATTTTCCTATCAACATTTGTTTCAGCTCACTCAAGATCAAAAAGGTCTTTTCAAGGCTTGTAATGGGGCTGAGTGCAATGGTATGTTCATTTAGGCTGAGTGACTTTCATCCTCATGAAATGTGGCAACACTTCCTTTCCTTTTCCTTCATCATTCTCTTTAGTGCTTATAAGTCATCCTATTATTCACTTTCCATGGATTGTTTGGGAACCCCATCTCTTTTGTACTTTATTCCACAACCTTCTTTTTCATTCTTTTTCTTTTTCTTTTTCTTTTTTTTTATATGGAGGGGTTCCATTTTTCTCAACACCATGGGTTAAAGGAGACTTTCCTTGCACTTCTTAACTTTCCCTTTTTCTTTTTCACCACACCCGCAACTTAGGCTTTTGGCCTAAGTTGGCTATTCAATTAACCACAATTCAAGAGGATTATAGGTAATGGATTAAGAAAGGTCTAGTTTTCATCATGTTTCTTCCAAAGAAGGGTAAGGCTCAAAGGGTGTTCAAGAAAGAATCAGACGCTCACAAGGTAGGTCTCAAAAGAGGTATATGTCAAATTGGATCACACTCGTAGAAGTTGCCTAAGATCATATCAAGAGATAGCATCACTCCGTTGACCGGACCAACAAGGCAAATTCTAGGATCTATAATACATAGTTCACAGGTAAGCTCATCACACTAGGCATTGACACTATAAGTCAAACAAGACTCCACACTTTCGCTAGTGTGCAATGATCATCACAAAAGAATCGATTTGATAAATAGCTAATCACAACGAGATGCTAAGAGTTCACATATTGTCTATGCAACTTCATTTGGCCTCATCGTAACCGTACATTCATGTTCGTTTGATTAAGAGCACTATTCAAGTCATCGATATTGATTGGAACCAAGACTCAAATTTTTACAAAAGAAAAGTCACATTCAAGAGCATATAGAGGGTGGCGAAAATGTGCGAAAAATTCATTTTTTTTTAGAAGGGTCCAAATCATTTTGCAATTTAAAATAAAAGGAGCCATAAGCTCAAACATCCACAGAAAAGCAGTATTTAACATAATTTTAAACAGAACAACCCAAATATAAACAAAAACAAACATCAAATAGCACACAAATGTGGGCCTCACCCCACCACAAATAAAAGCAATTTGTTCTCAAATGCAATTAACACAGAATATCCAGGCTTTAGAATAGAGAAGGACATAGAGGGAGGTAGAGAAAAATCTCGTCTACACAGTCGCTCCATCTGTCTGGGCATCAGTGCCCGATGTCTCAGCTTGGAATTTGATAATGGCGCACGAAGCTTCTTCAGAAGATTCAGCAGCATCTGACTTACTAAGATTGTCAAAGTCATGAGTCGCTATAAAGGAGTGGATAGCTGTGAAGAATCCACGTTTCCATGAGGGAATAGTGGGGTCTCCAGGATTTGTTCTCTTGCTGGCACTGGGCTTCTTGTCCTCATTATCCATTTTGGGAGGATTTGTTGCCTTTGTATTTTTCCTGAAATTTTTCGCTCTTGTTTATCGGGGTGGCATATCTCTTCCAGCTACTTTCAGTTTAGCCATTTCTGCAAAGCTTCGTGAAAAAGTTAGAAAGTATTCAGACCAAAGCAAGGCAGTTCTATTGCAAAATCACTTCGCTGAACCAGTTGGCGAAGCGTGCAGCTACTTCGGCGGTTCGCCGAGTGCAGTGCATAGAGAATACAAGGGTGCAGACAAAGGGCGAACAAGAAGTCTTTCGGCGAGTCGCCGAATGCTTTTCGTGATCAAAGGCTTCTCTCCGAAAGTTACAAAACTAAAGATTACATATGGCATTAAAATAAAGGCAAAATGGGGATGTTAGGCGAACCGCTGAGCAGTTTGGCGAGCTCGACTTAACATGCCAAGTGGCCCACGTGCCTAATTTCAACCCATCTTCTTGAATCCAACCCTGCAACCCTCAAAAACAAAATTAAGGCATGCATAACTCAAATTAGGTTGAAATCCAGTGACAATCATGCACAACCCACAATTTTCATCCAATTTAAAGCGCAACTTTCAGGAATTAACTATTTAACTTAATACGGGCAAAATTTGCGAACCTAACAGGCAAACAAATATTCTAATCCTACTAGATAGGCCTAGCACACATAATCAAAGTAATGCCATTTCATTTGAGTACAACTTTCGATGAAAGGAATGCGGAGTTTGAAGTACCAACCTTTTATGCCGATCAAATGGATATTGAGATGCTAGGAGGCAATGTGATCCAACTCGTAGCACAATTTGCACTAAAAATACTCTAGAAATGCAAAAATATAGGAGCTAGCGTGCGGGTGTGAGTTTGGGAAGACAAAAAAGTGCGGGAAAGTGAATGAAGTTGAAACTTTTAAACCTTTGGCATGCAAAACCGTCCAGTTTTCACCCGTTCGGCGACATTATTCCTGATCGCTGATCTATTCAATGTAATGCCAAATAGTCATTTGCCCCGCTGAAGTTTACAGAACATCCATGTTGTGTGGGAGTCCAAACGGCGGTCTCTGTCGGGATCACCGACACGATCGATGGTTCGCCAATAATTTCCTGTTCTCGCCGAGTTTTACAGACTCTAATGCAAGATGATCTTCAATCTAACGGCGGTCTAGTTCGGAGTCGCTGAACTATTTGGCGATTCGCTGATTAGACGTGTTGCTCGCCAATTTGCACTTTTCTTTCAATCTCCACACTTCCATCTACACAATCAACACACCATTATTTTATCAAAGCAACCTAAAGTAATAAAGGGTTTTGGGTTGCCTCCCAAACAACGCCTTAGTTAACGTCGTGGCATTACGTAAGTCTACCTTTAAACCTCATTCTTAGGGTTATCCATAGTATCACTCGGTAAACCCCCTTGTTGTCTCGGATTTTGGTGAGACAAGATATGATCCATCTGGGTTTCTAACTGCTTGATTGAAACTGAATGGGAGGTGATGGTCTAGCTAAGAGTAGATACATCATCTTTCATGCCTTTTAGCATTTTGTTTGACCCTTCAACTTTGTTGAGGATACGTGAGAGCATATCCTCAGACCTACCTCCTTCCGAATCCTTGGGTTCCTGGCACTTATGGGGAGGCACATATCTATCCTTCTCCCCATCTTTCCAATTCTGATTACGGTCCCTCCATTCACGATCTCGGTCCTTCCAGCCTTCGTCTCTAGCCCAACCTTGGTTACCACCCTGCCTTGGGTAATTTGAGCGGTAGCCACTGCCTTGGTTGGCTAGAAAATTTACCTCCTCGTTATACAAGGCTTCAAACTTCATCTCCTCAGGATTAGCACACCCGACCCCACAACGTTGACACCAACCCCCATGACATTTTTGGATAAAATATCAAGAAGCTTCATGATTTTGGCCATGTTCTGGTCTCTCTCATTGTCTTTTTCAATCTGCTCCTTGGATAGCTTGAAGGTGAGAGGGGAGACTTGGTCCTCACGAGTGTACCATGCTTTGTTGATGGTTGTCATGCCATCTAAAAGCTGGGGTGCTATTGCATACAACTGCTGCATTAAGCCTCCCGGCGAGAGTTGGTCGGCGACACCTTTGTTTACCGAGTCCACACTCTGGTAGAAGTACTGAAGTAGCACGTTATCGGGAAAACCATGGGTTGGGCATTGTAGCACCAACTCTTTAAACTGTAGCCAAGTCTCGTGCAGAGGCTCTCCTTCCAAACACTTATAGCTCTGGATGCTATCCCTAAGTGACATCATCTTCGAGGGAGGGAAAAATCGCACTTGAAATGCGGTTACCAATTCCTCCCAAGAAGTGATGGATTCTCGCGGCAACTCAGCTAACCATTTGCACGCCTCTCCCATCAATGAGAAAGGGAATAGCCTCAATCGGACCAACTCCTGGGAGATGTTTTTGAATGAGAATGGTCCGCACACATCTACAAAGTTCTGAAGATGCTCGTGAGGATCCTCATGAGCTAGTCCGCTGAAAAGTCCCTTTAGTTGCAAGAGTTGCAACATGGTGCTCGTTATGTGAAACACTGCGTTTCCCTCGGCTGGGGGTAAACGGATGGCTCCAACACCTCCCATGAGATGAGGGTCATTGATATTGGGCTCTTGGACATCGTTGAGATTATCGATGTCGTCCTGGTGGCCCACCTGGCTACCATTGCTACCGATAACACTCATGCTTTCTAAAATATTCACACAAGCAAATAAAACAAAGCAAAAAATTAGGTGAGTAAACTACAACTAATAAGAACAAAAATTCTACTAATCTAAAAATTCTCAAATAACCCCACTCCCCGGCACCGACACCATTTTGATGTTTGCATAATCAAGACACAACTTCCGATGCAAGTGTCTACGATCCTACAATAATTTAGTAACCCAACCAAGGGTTGGGATTATTCCCAATAGAGTGGTTTTGAGAATTAATAGAAAAATAAAACTTAGTTCTAACTAGCCGTAGCTAAAGACATTAACGATTAAAAACATTGTAAATTAAAGGGGGACACAAGAGTGTCAATTAACAAAGGGGGGTTTTGTCACAAGTAGGTAAAAACAACAAAATAAACAAGGGTTTCTAAGTAATGAGGGGGGGATCCTTGGGATGTGACGGGAATACGGGTTAAGCTAGATTATTGGGTACATGCTTTCGATAGAAGATTCATAGAGTAATTGTGACTAGGCTAGACTTTAAGGGGGATAAGCTCTCTCTCGAGCAACTTACCCCGTTTCAAATGCGTTTCTCTCGGACATCCACTTGCCGCATGAAGACCAGCCTATGCCTTAACCCACTCACTCTCTTGAGCTGAACCTCATGTCGACCCACTCACACTGTCCATCAATCTAGTGGTCTTAGTTTTACGACCTCTCTCTCGAGCAAGATGAAAACACATAAATAAACTTGTATTTGGAATTACAAATTCATTAAATTCATCCACAACCACTAAACAAAATCACAATTAAACTATGATTAAACTATCAACAAACAAGACCCAACAATTATCTTAACCCATATTCGCTAAATCATGCCCCAAGAATTGGAGTTTTTAGCCACACATCAATAGATAGAAATTTATACCTAATTGAGCTTGCATTCAAATAGGTATGAATATTTAAGTCTTGTTACATGCCAAGAATGAAGAATCCAAAGACCCTAGTCCAAACCTTGGAGATGAAACCCTCTTTTTCTTTAATTCTTCAAAACCCTTTCAAACTCAGAACAAAAATACTGAAAAGTACTATTCTATATGAAAATTATAATAATTGTTCGACTCCTAAATACTACAACTCTGACTAGTATTTATAGTTTTCACAGATTTGTGCTGCAGCGGATCATTTGGTGTCGTTAGTCAGAATTGACGATCAACTCAGCGATTTGCCCTTTGGTGTAGTTCATCGCCGTCTTGCACCAGCCTTTAGCATCATCGTACTCTGGGTCATTGAGCGACATTGTGCTGTTTCGTAGAACTTCTCGGTGATGAGCCGATTGCTCCCTATCTCCGCTGACTTGATCATTTCCTTCAGGGATCAACACACTGGAACAAAAGGTGAAGTAAGACCTTTCGGCGACTCGCCAAGTGGCCTTGGCGATCCTCATTCCTTCATTTCTTCGTTCTTCTTGGCCTTTTCGTTCCTTTTTGCGATGTAGTGTCCATGCTTTCTTTCAAACATCAAATACGTGAAAATTAAGAGTTTTCATCAGATATTGAGATAAAATAAGCATTTGAGGACACAAGTTCTGTTAAAATATAACCCTAAATGTGTCAAATTTGTGGACTCATCAGTGATCATGCACACTCATAGATTCATGCTTAAGAGTGAGTAATTCCCTTACCTTTGCCTCTCTTAGTTCACGGGGAAGGAAACACCCAATGAAAGCCTCTTCGAACACAACCCAACTCACAATCGATGCACATTTTGGAAATGTGTAGACTTAACTAGAACTAAAGCAAAAGGGGTAAGAGTCCAGAAAGAGGGCAAGGGCCTAAACCACCTAGGAAGAGTGAAGGAAACATTTTATCCTTTGGACCTTTTGGTGAAGGGGGCAGCATTGTCGCCCAAGTGACATGGCGAGTCGCCAAAGTACACTTGGGGTCGCCTAGTGGACTGCCCCCATGACCTAGCAGCAGAAAATTTAGGCGAGCTAGGTCGGGGCTCGCCAACCAGGTTGACGCATCGCCTAAGGTCCCTCCCCATCGCCTAGTAGGCTGCCTTCTTGGGGAGGCATTCTGGAAATTTTGGCGGACCAAGGGTCCACTTGGCGAGCCAAATTGTGCAGGCTAGGTGGTTTTAAGTTAGAACTTTAGGGGTCTTTAGTTATTCTTCCTTAAATGATCCTACAATGTTTTACTCTTTCCCTAGTAAGTATATAAACTTTTTAGACTCAAAATTCCCCCAATTAAGTCATTTTCTTTGAATAAAAAAGAAAACCCAAAACTTCATCTTCTCCAAAAGAATTTCTCTCTCTAGAACTCAAGGAAGAAGATGAGCAAAAAAATTGGAGCTAGGGCTTGAAGAATCAAGGTTATTGCACTCAATTTTTTTTGAAGAATAATTACTAAGGTATGGTAGTCTTTCATCCTTGTTGAATTTCCATCCAAGGAGTCCCTCCAAATTCAATTTCAAAACTAGTGATTTCCCTAAAGTTAGGGTTTGTCTTCAATCTAGTGGATTCTTTCCAAAAACATTTCTAATGGTTGATTCATAATGGATTATTATTGAATTGATGATTTATTATTGATTTATGATGAATTCTCCCAAGAACCCATGAATTCCCCTATTTTCCCCTAATTGGATCTAAAGGTGTGGGTGAATTGGAGAAAGGAGAAGTATTATGAAACCATGCTTATAGTAATGATAGTAATTGATTCATGTTATCATTCATGTCTAATGTAGTGATTCTAGATATGTTAATTGAATGTGACCTATGGTCCTCAAAGGGCAAAGCATGAAAAGTGTGTATGTTTATGAGGTTCATGTATATGCATTTAGATCACTTTGAGAGTAAAGTGATATGATTATGACCTAATTTTTGTGTGGGTCGGATAATTATTCTCATGTACACACTTTGGATTAATTATAATGTGATTTGAAAGGTTGGTCACATGTAGTGATTCTAAGGTTGGAAGACTAGTCTGACCTTTTGAATCTAGGACCTATAGTATGATTTATGTGGATTGAGTGTCAATACACCCTTCCATGAATATGAACTTAAGTCAAGACTTAATATGTAATCTATGGGAATTAATGCTTAGCATCGAGTGGATATGAATATGAGATGGAAGCTTATACGATAGTTGAGTCTGGCTTCCCAATGAAAGCTTATACACTAGTTGAGTCCGACTTTCTAAATGGGTTCCTTATACACTAGTTGAGTCCGGGTTCCCAAAGTAGTTATTTCATGAGATGGAAACCTTATACCTTAGTAGAGTCCGGGTTTCTAGAATAAATCTCCTTGTCCCATAAAATATATGCCCACATAGGTCCTTAGCTAATGGATCCACCTAAGCTAAGAGTATATTTTTACCTTAGGAAAGTAGGACAACCCCTTTACGGTGTAGGGTAGACACCAGATTCCTTGTTTAGGTCACATGGTGTATATCAGTTAAGGCTTATTCCCTAATATGTTAAAATAAACAAGAATATGATTTATAGACCATAGTTACTCAAGAAGCTTTACCTAGTATAGGTATGATTATGAGATCTTACTTATGCATTGCACAAGTGGACTTCGAGGGTATTTATGATATGTTTACATTATGATATGATGATTTATGAATGACAATATGACTTATGACTTATGATTTTCCAATGTATTCATGATGAGTTCAAACTTGATAAGGTGCATGTTTTTCAACTAAAATGTCCTTTTTAGCATGTTTTAACGATTTATTTCATGGCTGTCATACTTAGTGTATTTTTGTACTAACCCATATTTCTTCTACATTTTCTATAAGTGTAGGAGCTGGTTCTTGAGGTGATTCCCTTCTTGGTCAAAGCTTGGATCGATTACTCTACTTGCTTAGTGGTGAGTCCTCATCGTTCGAGGACGGATGATGATTTTCTAGTTTCCTTTCTTGTACTTTCCTTTGAGAACTATCTTGTAAGGGCTGTGACCCTATATTGATACTCTATTGTAGTAGATGGCTAATTGAGACATGTCTAGACTTTTGCTTGCTTTATGAAAAATTTTAAGACTTGTAGTTGTGTTTTTACTCTTTATTGTTCTTTACTTATGTTATGATATGCTAAGTGGCTTACATAGTGCCCTTTGGGGTCCTATGTGCCATGTTACGTCTAGGGGGTACCCTTGGGGCGTGACAAACTTGGTAATCAGAGCATAATGTTTAGAATGATTTTAGGATGATGTCTCATAAGCCACGTCTAGTAGAGTCTTGTTCGTGAGTGTGAAGCGTGCCACACTTATGAATGAGAGGCTATAAGTAGTTTAGGAAAATGTCACTTCTTTCATTATTCTTGAGTCATTCCATAGAGTATAACTCTATAAAGTTCCTTTCTTAACCCTTCTCTTGTGTCTTCAGGAAATGAATACACGAAGGGATAATGCTAGAAGGGTGGAGGAGGAGAATGTGGATCAAAGAGTTCCTCAAGGTAATCAAGCTCCTCAAGTTAACCAAGCTCCGGTTGATCCAGGGTTGAAAAGGTGACCCATGCGGAATTTCGGTCTACTATCCAATTGTTGGCTCAAGTTGTGACAACTCAAGGCAATAGAGAGGTGATTGCTCCTATGAACACCAATGTGAATTCCTCGGCTTCTAGATTGAGGGATTTTGCTAGAATGAACCTTCTTGTGTTTCTTGGTTCTAAAGTATGAGAGGATCCTCAAGAAATTTTGGATGAGGTTTATAAGATAATTGATGCTATGGGGGTGAATTTGGTAGAGAAAGAGGAGCTAGCCGCTTATCAATTGAAGAGTATTGCTCAAGTTTGGTATACTCAATGGAAGAACAATAGGCCGGTAGGAGTTGGCCCAATAGATTGGGAAGTGTTCAAATCGGCATTCCTTGATAGGTTCTTTCCCGAGAGTTGAGGGAAGCTAAGGTGGAAGAATTTGTTAACCTTCGTCAAGGAGGTATGAGTGTTCAAGAATATTCTCTAAAAGTTTACCCAATTGTCCAAGTATGATTCGGCTTTGGTGGTGGACTCAAGGGACATGATGAGTAGGTATTTAAGGGGTGTGTCTAGATTGGTTAGAAAAGAATGTCGTTCGGCTATGCTTCATGATAATATGGATAACTCCCGTCTCATGGTGTATGCTCAACAAATGGAGGAGGAGAAACTTCAAGACAATAATAGAGAAGTGAAGAGGGCTAGAACTGGAGATGGGAATTTCTCCAATGCTAGGTCTGATGGACAAAGTCGAACAAGGTTCAAGAAAAGGTTCCCTAACTATGGCTCCTCTAATGCTCCCCCAAGGGCCAACAATGATAGGGTCTCTAACCTTAAACGTCAAGGAGGTAATAATGGTGGCTCTTATGTTGCTAGGCCTAATTGTGCAAAATGTGGTAGAAAACATGAGGGCAAATGCTTAGTTAGATCGGATGGGTTCTATGGTTGTGGGAAGAGTGTCCACAAGATGAGAGATTGTCCTATGCTCGAGGCCAAGGGAAGGGAAGATAAATAAGCTCCTCCAAGCGGTTCCAACTCCAATGCTCAAAAGCAAAACCACTTTTATGCTCTTCAATCCCGTGGTGACTAAGAGAAGTTCCCCGGATGTGGTTACCGGTATGTTAAAAATCTTTTCTATTGATGTATGTGCTTTGTTAGACCCCGGTGCCACTTTGTCCTTTGTTACACCTTTTGTGGCCATGAAGTTTGAAATATTCCCCGAAGTGTTAATAGAACCTTTTTTGGTCTCTACCCTGATTGGTGACTCGGTAGTGGCAAAAAGAGTCTATAGAAGTTGTCCTATTTCTTTGTCCCATAAAGTTGCTTTGGTGGATTTGGTAGAGTTAGACATGCTAGATTTTGATGTGATTTTGGGTATGAATTGGTTGCATGCATGTTATGCCTCTATAAATTGTAGGACTCGGGTGGTTAAATTCCAATTTCCACATGAACCTATTTTAGAGTGGAAGGGAGGACATTCTATCCTAGAGGTCAATTTGTTTCTTCCCTCAAAGCTAGGAATGATCTCCAATGGGTGCATTTACCATCTTGTAAGGGTAATGGATGTTGAGTCCGAAACCCCTTCCCTAGAGTCAGTTCTAGTAGTGAATGAGTTTTTGGAAGTTTTTCCCGAAGATTTGCCCAGTATTCCTCCTGAACGGGAAATAGATTTTGGCATTGATCTTTTCCCAGATACACAACCTATCTCTTTTCCTCCTTATAGAATGGCTCCGACTGAGTTGAAAGAGTTGAAGGAGCAATTAAGGGATTTGTTAGATAAAGGTTTTATTCATTCGAGAATCTCTCCATGGGGTGCTCCGGTGTTGTTTGTTAAGAAGAAAGATGGGTCTCTTAGAATGTGCATCGACTATCGCCAGTTGAACAAAGTAACTATTAAGAATAAATATCCCTTTCCGAGAATCTATGACTTGTTTGATCAACTCCAAAGGGCTAGTTACTTCTTGAGTATTGATCTTTGTTCGGTTTATCACCAACTAAGGGTGAGAGGGGTTGATATTCCCAAGACGGCCTTTAGAACCCGGTATGGACACTATGAATTTATGGTTATGTCATTCGGGTTGGCAAATGCCCAGACGACATTCATGGACCTAATGAATAGAGTGTTCTGACAATACCTTGATACATTTATGATCATGTTATTGATGATATCTTGATCTACTCAAGGAGTGAGAATGAACATGTGAACCATTTGAGAATTGTATTGCAAGTTCTTAAGGACCAACAACTTTTTGCAAAGTTTAGCAAGTGTGAATTTTGGTTAAGGTTTGTGGCTTTCCTAGGTCATATTGTGTCAAGTGAGGTTATTGAGGTAGAACCAAAGAAGATAGATGCGGTCAAGAGTTGGCCAAGACCTCTAACCCATTCCAACATTAGAAGCTTTTGTGTTTGGCTGGAGGTTTGTTGAGGGGTTTTCCTCTATTACTTCTCCATTGATGGCTTTGACTCAAAATAAAGATAAGTTTGAGTGGTCGGAGGCTTGTGAGAAAAGCTTCCAAGAGATGAAAGATAGACTTACTTCCGCTCCGTTGTTGACCTTACCGGAAGGTACCGATGGGTTTGTGGCATATTGTGACGCCTCTAGGGTGGGGTTGGGATGTGTGCTCATGCAACATGGTAAGGTGATTGCCTATGCTTCAAGGCAACTTAAGGTGCATGAGAAGAATTATCCGACCCATGATCTTGAATTAGCAGTGGTAGTGTTTGCTTTGAAAATATGGAGACATTACTTGTATGGAGTCCATGTGGATGTTTTCACCTATCACAAGAGTCTTCAATATGTGTTTAGTCAAAAATACTTGAATCTCTGGTAAAGAAGGTGGTTAGAACTTTTGAAGGATTATGACACGAGTGTCCTTTACCACCCCGACAAAGCTAATGTTGTAGCGGATGCACTGAGTAGATTATCCATGGGTAGTATGGCTCATAAAGAAGATGAAAAGAAAGAGTTAGTCCGTGATGTGCATAGATTGGCCCGGTTAGGTGTCCAACTAGTGGATTCCACCAAGGGTGGTTTAATGGTTCATAATGGCTCCGAATCGTCCTTTGTAGTTGATGTGAAGTCTAAACTAGATCTTGATCCTTTAATGGTTGAGTTGAAAGAGTCGGTACTCAAGAAGTCCGTTGAGGCTTTTTCCCAAAGGGGAGATGGGGTAATTAGGTACCAAGGTCGGATGTCGATGGTTTGAGAGAAAAGATCTTAGAAGAGGCTCATAGTTCTTGATATTCTATTCATCTGGGAGCCACCAAGATGTACCATGATCTATGGGAAGTCTATTGGTGGAATGGCATAAAACAGGATATTGCGGAATTTGTAGCCAAATGTCCTAATTATCAACAAGTTAAGGTTGAGCATCAAAGGCCGGGAGGCTTTTTGCAAGACATACCAATTCCCACTTGGAAGTGGGAAGAAGTGAATATGGATTTTATTGTGGGTTTGCCTCGTACTCAAAGGCAACATGATTCCATTTGGGTCATTATAGATAGGATGACGAAAGCAGCCCACTTTATTCCCATCAAGGTTTCACATTTGGCGGAGGACTATGCCAACTTGTATATAAGAGAGATAGTGAAGTTACATGGAGTTCCTTTATCCATCATTTCAGATCGGGGTACTCAATTTACTTCACACTTTTGAAGGTCATTCTAAAAAGGGATTGGTACTAAGGTCAAGCTTAGCATGACTTTTCATCCTCAAACGGATGGTCAAGCGGAGCGCACCATTCAAACCTTAGAGGACATGTTGAGGTCATGAGTTATAGATTTCAAGGGTAATTGGGATGACCACTTGCCATTAATAGAGTTTGCCTACAATAATAATCATCACTCAAGTATCGGTATGGTTCCTTTTGAAGCCTTGTATGGTAGGAGATGTAGGTCTCCGGTTTGTTGGTTTGAGGTAGGTGAAATTGCTCTTATTGGTTCCGAATCGATTTATGAGGCTATTGAGAAAGTTGGACTCATTAGACAGAGGTTGAGAACGGCTCAAAGTAGGCAAAGTCTTACGCTGATGTGAGGAAAAAGGACGACGGACTGACTTGCCGAACGGACGGACACTTTGATCTTGATCGTGCAATCTAAGTCGCAATGAAGGACTATCGTCAATGCGGCTGGAGCCGCTAGATCCCACAACAGCGATCTTCAAACTGATAAACCAACCTTTCACTTCTCATATGGGGAATGGACCTAGAATTTGAAGTTGGTGATTGGGTCTATTTGAAAATCTCACCCATGAAGGGTGTGACGAGGTTTGGCAAGAAAGGGAAACTTAGTCCCCGGTATATAGGCCCATATAAAATTTTAAAGCGTATTGGGATTGTTGCCTATGAGTTGGATTTGCCAAATGAGTTGGCCCCGGTTCATCCTGTATTTCATGTTTCCATGCTTAAAAAGTGTATTGGGGATCCGATATCCATTGTTCCCCTAGAAGGGTTGGGAGTTGATGAAAGCCTTTGCTATGAAGAGGTTCCGGTAGAAATCTTAGACCGGCAAGTCAAGAGATTGAGAAACAAGGAAATAGCTTCCGTTAAAGTTTTATGGAGGAATCATTTAGTCGAGGGTGATACTTGGGAGGCCGAGGCCGATATGAAATCTCGATATCCTCATTTCTTTCCTTCTACTCCTAATCAAGCTTGAGGTAATTAGTCCCTCTTGAGTTTTAGTGTTTTGGGAGTCATGTGTAAATTTGTGCTTCCATGATTTCCTTATGTTATTCATGATCTTGATGAAATTCATGTTTAGTGAGAAAATAAGTTTTCATTATTTATGTTCCTCATGTTGTTGTGCATTTAATATGAGTTGCCTATTTGACTTCATGAGATGTGTTGATGAACATGCTTTAGTATGCTTTTGAGAGTAATTGCATATTGGCTCCATGATGTCGTGTTAAGCATTATTTTTGTTGGAGAAGGTAGTTCCTCCTATGAATATGAGATATATGGAATTTCGTGCATATTGGGTTAATAGATGTAGTTCCTACTCCCTTGTAATGCATTGACTATGTTTTGAGAAGGAGTTGATGTTTCCTCCTTTGGGTTGTACATTATTTTGATGTTTCATGCATGATTGGCTGCTAGTATTGAGTCTCTAATTCCTTAAGGTGTCTAGATCATCATTCGAGGAAGAATGTTCTCAAGGGGGAGATATTGTAACATTCTGGAAATGTGTAGACTTAACTAGAACTAAAACGAAAGGGGTAAGAGTCAAGAAAGGGGGAAAGGGCCTAAAATACCTAGAAAGAGTGAAGGAAAACATTTTCTCCTTTGTACCTTTTGGCAAAGGGGGCAGCATGGTCGTCCAAGTGACTTGGCGAGTCGCCAAAGTGCACTTGGGGTCGCCTAGTGGACTGTCCCCATGACCTAGTTGCTGAAAATTTAGGCGAGCTAGGTTAGGGCTCGCCAACCAAATTGGCGCATCCCCTAAGGTCCCTCCCCATCGCCTAGTAGGCTGCCTCCTTGGGGAGGCATTCTGGAAATATTGGCGGACCAAGGTTCCACTTGGCAAGCCAAATCGTGCAAGCTAGGTGGTTTTAAGTTAGAACTTTAGGGGTCTTTAGTTATTCTTCCTAAAATGATCCTATAATGTTTTACTCTTTCCCTAGTAAGTATATAAGCTTTTAGACTCAAAATTCACACAATTAAGTCACTTTGTTTGAATGAAAAAGATAACCCAAAACTTCATCTTCTCCAAAAGAATTTCTCTCTCTAGAACTCAAGGAAGAAGAAGAGCAAAAAAATTGGAGCTAGGGCTTGAAGAATCAAGGATATTGCACTCAATTTCTTTGAAGAATCATTACTAAGGTATGGTAGTCTTTCATCCTTGGTTAATTTCCATCCAAGGAGTCCCTCCAAATTCAATTTCAAAACTAGTTATTTCCCCAAAGTTAGGGTTTGTCTTCAATCTTATGGGTTCTTTCCAAAAACGTTTCTAATGGTTGATTTATGAAGGATTATGATTGAATTGATGATTTATTGTTGATTTATGATGAATTCTCCCAAGAACCCACGAATTCCCCTATTTTACCCAAATTGGATCTAAGGGTGTGGGTGAATTGTAGAAAGAGAAGTATTATGAAACCATGCTTATAGTAATGATAGTAATTGAATTATATTATCATTCATGTCTAATGTAGTGAGTCTATATATGTTGATTGAATGTGACCTATGGTCCTTGAAGGGCAAAGCATTAAAAGTATGTATGTTTATGAGGTTCATGGATATGCATTTCGATCAATTTGAGAGTAAAGTGAATATGATTATGAACTAATTGTTTTGTAGGTTGGATGAATCTAGTATCTATAGTATGATTTATGTGGATTGAGTGTCAATACACCCTTCCATGAATATGCACTTAAGTCAAGACTTAATATGTAACCTATGGGAATTAATACTTAGCACCGAGTGTATATGAATATGAGATGGAAGCTTATACGATAGTTGAGTCCGGCTTCCTAATGAAAGCTTATACACTAGTTGAGTCCAACTTTCTAAATGGGTCCTTATACACTAGTTGAGTTTGGGTTTCTAGAAGCAATCTCCTTATCCCATAAACTATGTGCCCACATAGGTCCTTAGCTAGTAGATCCCCCTAAGCTAATAGTATAGTTCTACCTTAGGCAAGTAGGACAACCCCTTTATGGTGTGGGGTAGACACCGGATTCCATGTTTAGCTCATATGGTCTATGTCGGTTAAGGCTTATTCCTTAATATGTTAAAATAGACAAGAATATGATTTATAGACCATAATTACTCAAGAAGCTTTAATTAGTGTATATATGAATATGGGATCTTATGCATTGCACAAGTGGACTTCGAGGGTATTTATGATATGTTGCCATTATGATATGGTGATTTATGCTTGACAATAAGGCTTATGACTTATGATTTTCCAATGTATTCATGATGAGTTCAAACTTGATAAAGTGCATGGTTTTCAACTAAAATGTCCTTTTTAGCATACTTTAATGATTTCTTGCATGACTATCATACTTTGTGCATTTTTGTACTAACCCTTATTTCTTCTACATTTTCTACAAGTGTAGGACCTGGTTCTTGAGGTGATTTCCTTCTTGGTCAAAGCTTGGATCAATTACTCTCCTTTCTTAGCGGTGAGTCCTCATGGTTTGAGGACGGTTGATGATTTTCTAGTTTCCTTTCTTGTACTTTCATTTGAGAACTATATTGTAAGGGATGTGACCCTATTTTGATACTCGATTGTAGTAGATGTCTAATTGAGATATTGGGCTGATTATAGTGTTATGCTTGTCGAGGTTCAAGAGAACTCGCTTGAATCGTAATAGTTGTTCGAGAGAAAGCTATTGCATCTATAGCCTAGCCTATGGCTGGCAACGAAATCGGGAGGTGCCGGTTCCGGTTCCGGTCCATTCCGGTCCGTTATCGGTTCCGTCTCGATTTCGGTTAGATCCGGACTTATGCGTATCCGGGAGGGGGAGCGGGACGGAAACCGGGATTTACAGGTTAGTCCCGGTCCGGTTAGTCTCAGTTCCGATCCTGGTCCGGTCCGGTTCGTCAGTTTTTTTTTAAAATCTTAAATTTAATTAATTTATATAGCCGTTGAGAGCCGTTGGGCAACGGGTTTTGGGCCCCACCAACGGCGCTTTCACCCCCATAACTCCCCTTTACACCTCCCTACTCCCCAAACTTTTTTTAATACCCCAACCTTCTAAAAACTACATTTTCATCCTTTTTTTACTATAAATACCCCCAATCTTTCATTCTTTTCACTCACAAAAATATCTTCTACTCTCTATAGTTTCTACTCTCTAATCTCTTATTCTTGGTTAAATTACGAATTTGGTCTTTGGAAATTGGAGCTTCAAAATTCAACTTTCAATTTTCGGCTTCCGGTCATACACGTCTACTTTTTTAAGTAGACGTTTGGTAAATTTGTTCCAACTCACTTTTCATTTAGTTTTTTATTTGTTTGCATTTAATTATTTATTTTGTGAGTAATTAGTCTCTAGTCTCTACTTATTTAGTTATTTATTTGTTTAAAACTTTGCATTACATTTTCGTATTATATATAATTTACTCACTTTTTTATATTTGAATATGAATTCCGGTAAAAACAATGTTGACAAGGGTAAAATAACCATAGTTGATTCGATCACTAATTTATGGAGTTCAAAATCCAAGAAAAATAAAAAAACCGGTAGTTCTTCTCAATCTAAAACTAAAAAAATTTCTCAATTAAGAATAAATACGGATGATTATACGCATGTTGATGACACTGTTTTTAATATTGATAGTAATAGTGGATTAGATCCTTATCATGAACATTTACAAAGAAGGTTTGGTAATTTTGATGAGGAATTACCTGAA
>JAJOOR010028273.1:0-18817 GCA_036250505.1 Solanum acaule | reverse complement strand
TTTTTTTTTTCCTTTTCTGTTTGTAATTTTTATTTTCCGATTTTAAGTTGATTTAATAATAATAATAATAATAATAATAAATTATTATTATTATTATTATTATTTACAATTTCAGATTTTATATTAATTTTCCAAATTGATGCCAACTTATTCCTGAAAATTCTGAAATGACTTACGTGTTGATTTTATTTTTTTTGAATTTTAAAATTAACAAATTACACTCAAATTTTACAATTCTAATTTTTATTTAAATTTTGAAAAACAGTAATAAAATTAAAGTAACTGTAAAATTTTAATTTTTTTTATAAGCGGTAAAACCTGCTTTTTAGTGAATTAATAATTATTCTTATTTTTATTTTTTTAAAAATAAATAATATTAGTAATTTATTATTTAATTCTATTACATATAAAATAATAATTTATAATTATTTTAAAACCCATTTTTTGTGGTGCTGACATGTGGCACTTTTTCTTCTCCTATTATATATAGATAGATTTGCTACAAGATGTTTACATGCTTATTTAATTTTAAGGTTTCCTAATCAATTCCCTAAAAGATAGTCACTTTGGGATTTTCTAAAGACTAAATAATCATATGCTTATTTTTCTGCTTAAATTTCTTTAAAATTTTACTTAATAATATTTTTAATATTTCCCTCTCCCCTAAAAATGATTTTAAGTCTTAATTGCTTATTCCCTCTATTTAATCAAGTATGCCAATTTTCTTTAAAATAACTAGCCAAATAGTTAATTATCGGATAACCGTGTGTTAGCGGGCATTTCGGGTGCTTTTAAATCCTTCCCAAAATATTAATGTGAACCCCGAACCCTTTAATATATTCAATTGATTTCTGTTTTAATCTTTTGAAAAAATTAATTTTGTGGCGACTATTAAAAAACGTCATTTTCATTCTTTTTTAAATAAAAAAAGCATTAATTCCTATTTTTAAAATTATTTGGTTATTATATATAATTTTATTGGTTGAATCAGACACATACAAAGCACGTATACTAAATTAGTAATTTAAAAATTCTCTACACTATATGAGCTATGGCTATATAAATAACTTGTTCTTGAATCATTCCCTTATTTTTATTTTAAAATATATTTCACGTGAAAAATCAAATTCTGACCAACAAAATAAAAGAGATAGTTAACCAACTGATTAAGTTACTAAAACCCTCCTAATTTTTTTGTTTACTAACCCCACTATGCTAAAAGCAACCATATTTCTTCATATATAATAAAGAGTAGAACTAGCTTTTAAGTCCCACATATTCCAATTCTAAAATCCATTTTTTTCTATCAAGAAATGCAATCTTCATCTCCACATAAGAAAACCATCACCAAATATTGTTGTTCCAATTCATGATAAATATAATAATAATAATATTTCCCTTCTTGATAAGTATGAGATTGAAAGAATCTTAAAGGAGTTAAATCACTACATAGAAACTAGTAGTGCAAGTCAAAAAATTGGTCATGATGTGCAAATTATGAGGATCAAGAAATCAAAAGGGTGGCTATAGTTTAAATATGGCATGATGATGTGTAAATCAAGGCATGATGTTGTGGTGGGGAGTAGTAGATTTTCCGGCAATCCGCGGTCGCCGGAGAAACATGCTCCGGCAGGCAATGGCGGTGACAATCGCTTTTCATACGTAGATTAAAGTCATGATACATATAGCTTTTATTGTTGAGTTAGATCCAAAACTATTTCGTGTCAACTTGCCAGTCAATAGTGCCTGTAGTTCAGATTATGTGTAAGAAGAAAAAAAATGTATATGTAATATAAGAAACATTTAATTTTTGTGTTGGTATATGACTATATACGAAATTTAAGAAAAATAATAAAGACTTTTGAAATTTGTGTTTTCAAATATGTTATAGAATTATAATTATTTTGTGACGATAAAAACTTAGATTAAAATGAAAAGGTCCAAATTAGTTAAAAGTAAGACTATTTTTAAAATTATACAAATACATATGATAGAATGTCACATTAGGTAGATTGAGTGTTGGGTTTTAAAAGGTGTGAATGGAAAATGAAGAGTTGCGACTTTTATGAAGAGTTGTGACTTTGATGAAAAGTTGCGACTATTATGAAGAGTTGTGACTTTTGTCAAAAGTTGCGACTTTTATGAAAAGTTGTGACTTTTATGAAAGGTGGTGACCTTTTCGAAAGATTGTGACTTTTCAAAGGTTTGTGACCTGTCCGGTAAGGCACAATAAGAACCTTTTCACACTACCCTCTGTTTTCTATAAATTGAGGAATTTCCTCTCATTTTAATAGAACCAATTTTTCTGGACTTCTTCTTCTACTACTAAATCTAGTATTCTAAGTGTACTTTACTGCCGTTGAGTGGTTCACTAACACCAGCGTTTTGGGTATCAATATACTGGTGATTGAGATTATTCTATCCTGGGAGGACATATTCCAAATCAAACCTCGGATACTAGAGGGGAATAATTTCCTTAAGGGGACACTGTGCATTCAGTGTGCTTGATCTTCTTTCTGTTTTTCCAAATTCTGTTCTTCAAAACACTGTGCATTCAGTGGGCTTGATCCTCTTTCTGTTTTTCTAAATTCTGTTTCTTCAAAGTTTTGTTCTAAGTATCTTAGGAATACAGGATGAACAACATTGAGTTGGTTCGTGCGCAAGGACGGAATCAGGTAGCGCTAAGGGGTTTATCCGAATCGTTTTTGATGGAAAATTACATTGTTATATATATTTAATTTTTTTTTATGTGTATCTAGTAGATGTTGAATCTCCTTTAACTTCTTCATGTATTTATTTCTTCATATTTTAAACTTACTTGATAAAAATTCTGGCTCAACCACCCTTTTTTATGCATTTTAATTTGCAATACTTGGAAGGAGTTTCAACTCTTGCGAGATTGGTAAGAATTGCTTGTGTAGTTTCAATTGTACGTTCATTAATTTTTCTATATATGTTGTTCAATTGTTTACAAGTCTTACCAAATTGACAGAATCTACATGAATTATTATTCAATTCTCACGCCTAATTAATTATTTTCTTGTTCAACCATGTTATCTATAGAGATAAAAATAAAATACGACATAGGATGTTTATATAACTAGTATACGTGCTTGCACGTTGTGCGAATATTTTTAAATTAAGAATAATTTATAAAATTTATTATGGTTTTGTTTTTTAAAAAAAAAAGTTATAATAATACATTATTACTATTTATATAATCATATTAACTTAATGTTATATGCAATAATATTTAAAATAATATAGTAATACTAATTCGTATGTGATAAAAATTAAAAGCTATACTATTTTTTTAAATTCTTCTTCTGTACGGATCATGACTTTGCCAAAATTTCAAAAGAAAAAACAATGACAATTAAGAAATTATTTGTGCCATTAAAAATTACTTCTGATGAAAAAATATATTTCGAAATCAAATAAATTTGGTTAATTAAGAAGATAACTATGAATTGATTTTGGTTAGATAAAAAAGAGGACTTAAATTTCCCTTACTAAGTTTTATCGTAATTATAATTATATTAAAAAAATATTTTATTAATTACTTAATTAAGTTACCAAGTTTATCTTAAAAATTATTTAATGGTGTAGAAAATCTTATACATCGACAGTACACAAAACTTAAACTCAAATATATATACTAGATACGTATATTGTTATGTTAAATGTTATGACATATTTGAATGGATAGGTTTTAAAAGTTTTTTCCTTAAATTTCGTGCAAATATTTTTTACCTAGGTCACGAAGCACCAGGGTCTGTTTTTTGTTAATTATTCAAAAAGTTTTTTTAAAAGAGTAGTTGAAAAGGCAGTTCTTGTGTTTTGAATTAATTATAAAACTATTTTCTCAAGATATTATTCCCTAAAAGTTATTCCTTTGTTTCACTTTATTTCATACCATTTCATTTTAAATGTGTTAGAAAAAGAATTATATTTAATTGATGAATGTTTTTAGGTTCATATGAATGTTAAAGAAGATCTTTCTTAGAAGCGAAAGGGTTTATTAAAAACAGTCTTCTCTATTTTTGCGGTAGAAGTGAGATTTATAAATATTCTATTCTATTTAGATTCTACTTTGTGAGGATATATATACTAGGTACGTATGTTATTATGTTAAATGTTAAAGCAAAATGTTAAAACACACTTAAATTATCTCTTCTCTTTTTTTCATATCAAAATTATTAGAATCATATTTAAACTATCACTCATTAGTTTGAAAACACACATCAACTTATTTAAATTGAGGTATATACTACATTCTCTCTTTTATTTAAAAATTTCGCCACATGATATTTGTAACATCTCGCAACTAGAAAGAACTAGAAGGAAGTTTAAAATCTGGAAATAGTTAATTTTGGAAAGTATAAGGAAATCTGGAAAATTTTAGGCAAGTTAAAGTGAGTTATTGGTCAACTTCAAATGACCATAACTCCTAGCTCAGGATGAGTTAGGTGTAGTTCCAGATATGGTTGGAAATCTCTTGGAATAATCTTTCCAACGCCGCTAAGTTTGCGCGATTCCGAGTTCGTATGAGTGAGTTATTCCCTTTGGAAGTTGGATTGTTCGAATAAGAAAATGCCCAATCCGGATTTTGAAGGGTAGTTTGGTCTTTTCCTTACCCAATTTATTAAATCCATTTTTAATAAAATAGTTGGGGTCAAAATTGAGTTAGTTTAGTTTGCACTTTTGAGAAATAGAGTTAGGGCTTTTGGAGAAAGGAGAAGAGGAAAAGCAAGATTCACCAAGAACAATCGATTTCGATTGCGGATTTCACCAAGGAATTGACCCCACAAGGTATGTGAGATCACATAGCGTTGGGTTAGTTCACCCAGGCGCCAAGCATGTTTAATTCAGCGTATTTTCGTCCTAAAAAGATTGAGAATTTGATGTTCTTGATATATGTTCTTGAATATGAGTTGGGATTTATGAGTTTCTTGATGATTAAGTGTTGTTTCCTTGAGATGTTTGGGTTGGATTTTCTGTATATGATTTGGGTACATGAATCTAAAGTGAATTTGGAGAAAGAATCAGATTAAAACGATTTAGGATTCAGAAAATGAGTTGAAAAACTTGTCAGACGCACCTGGGGAGGGCCAGGCACGTCGCGCCCTCATAATGCCAAGAGGCTGGGGCGGCGCGCCTGCAGTGCGCCCAAAATAAGCCCCAGTAAGTTGGGGCACGCGCCCAGATCGGCGTTTTTCACCAATTTTTCATCGTTTAGCCTATTTAAGTTATTCTAATGTGTCCTAACACTTTCCATTGATTCTAACTACTCGAAAGGACTTCTAAACACCTAGAAATCATCCAGAAACATGAATCATAACCTTGAGTCCATAAATTCAAATTCAAGGAAAATTAAGATCCAAGTCTAGGAAGTTCTTCGAGTCTTTTCAAGAAATCTTTTGCAAATGCTTTTAACTTTGTTTTAAGGCTTAAGTTCAAGTTAAGCAAAGAGTAAATATTTGAAGTTTCATTTCTTCAAAGAAGTATATGGGAACTAAGAATTCCCAAGAAGTTTGAAAATGTTTTCACATTTTGAGAAAGAAAAAGGGAACATCGATTCCAACAGAGCTTTTAAGCTAAGTGTTGAGTAATTATCTCAAACCAAAGAAAGAAGTTGTTTTAAAACATATGAGCTAAGTATATTTTGGGAGTAGTATTGAGCACCGATGTTGACACCCAATTTTGACCGACCTTTAACGATTTTGGAAATGCTATCCGATTAAATACGCTTTTTAAAATATAATTTGAGTTCTAAAATTTTAGTTGATTTTGTCTAAAAATTGTACATTTTAGTATGTGTGCTTTATAAATTTATCATAAATATTATTAAGATATTTTTAAATTATTAGTAAAAACTAAAAATAATTATTTTATTCAAATGTTTAAAATTTAAGTGATTTCAATTATATAAAAATATTATGATATTTGTAGTATTTTGATTGAATAGCATTTCTTAAAAATTTCCTCAAAATCACTTAAATTCCAGCCCATTCTATTCTAATTTTCTTTCAATTACAGCCTTTTAATTTATAATGTCTTTCAATTATAGCCATCCTTTCATTTAAATTCTAGCTAATTTTATTACAAATTTGGCCATTCCAATTCTTTATCTAATTTTCAGATTTTTAATTCCATTTAATCTCATCCGTCCATCTTTTAAGTTAAATCCTAGCCGCCCATTTAAACTAATCCTACGGTCCAGATCAATGCTCCTTAACCTTCCTATTTTAATTTCTAAAAGACTCCAAACCAAACCCTAAATTTTCTTCATTCTTCTTCATTCTCTCTCAAGAGGACCAGCCGCCTCCTCTCTATCCTCTTTCCGGCGAAACCAGCAGCAGCCGGTGAGAACTGACCAGGCAGCACCGTCTCTCCCCTCTCCTCCTCCCTTCTTCTTCTCCGCCTCCTTTTCCTCCTCATCTGACCAGCAGCCACGCGAGGTCACCAGCGAACAGATCTGGCCGGCGCAAGAACCAGCAGCAGCGCCCAGTGAGGCGCACTCGAGCAGCCACCAACGCAACCAGCAACTGCCAGCAGCACTGGACAGCAGCTGCCAGCAGCAGTGGACAGCAGCTTCCAGCAGCACCGGAGAGCAACACCAGCAAGCAGCAGCTCCAAGAACAGCACCTCACTCCGCCTCTTTCTTTTTCTGCCAAGAACCAAAGTAAATATTTGAGTATTATAATAAAGACGGATCTTACGGATCCGTCCCAGGTACATTTTTCTCTTTTTCTTTAAAGCTTAAATATTTTATGCATGTTAATATGAAGATGAAACCTATAGGTCGTTTGGCTCACTGTTCTTTAAGATTTAGAATTTGATTATATGTTAGTTGTTAGTTCTTAAATTAGCTTCCTTCCGCTCAATCGCGGTATATATATTGTTCTTAATCTTTGTCTTTATAATGTGGTCACCATCTGCTAGTGACAGAACTGTGATGGAGGCTAATTGTGTGCATTAAAGTCATTGGTTTCTTATTGATTATGAGCTGGATTTCTTGACTCATTTTTTTTCTTGTGATGATATTGTGATATTGGATCGTCCTTAATTGTCTCTAAATTGATTATGGTTCCTTTCTTAAACCAATTTGTGTATTTCTTTTATTAATCGGACTGTGATTTAGGCTTCGTCAATTATTTGTGGCTATTGGTTTTGCCTACATAAGTGGTAATATGAGTGATTGCTTTGCCTTCCATCTATGCTCTTGTTTTAACAATATTCAGACTCCTAATTCGTTCTGGTACATAATTATTTATTTGATTGTGGACATCTTTCCTCCTAATTTGAAAAGTTAGTAATTCATTAATTATGGTAATTAGCATATCACCGGCGTGTTTAGCATGATTAGTATCCATGTTGTTAGTGATTATTTATGGTAAAAAATATCATATCAATTATTTTCTTTTCCTATTCAACTTTAGACAGATTCGTGCATTCCTACTTTGGAAAAGTTGAGTTATTTTCATGTTTTGATTGGCTACCTTTTACTTTTATAAGGAAATAATATTTCGTAATGGCAAGTGTAAAATTAATAAGTAAAAGTGTGTACTACTTCTTTCCTTATAATCTTCTATTGTTGATTGTAATATTAGTTGATAGTTGCCGTAAATTGATCCCCTTTCCCTTAACATTGGTCTTGACTGATTCTTACTTGTTTATTTATGGTAATCTAATATTAGGTGAATTTTTGACTTAAGGTAAATTTTACTTTTATGTGCTTGTCAGTGTTCACTGTCTAACTTGTCCTTATTTACTTGCTTATATTTGGTAGAAAATAATTTAAAATAAGTCTAATTTTGGCTCTCCTTTGAAATAAGGAAATGTTATATTAATTGATTCCTCTTTATCTCTCTTTCCTTACTTGCTCGTACCTTGGTGACTATAAAAGAACCCCTGCTCTCATTCACTCTCACATCTAGAGATTTGGCACATACTTACTTGCTTTAAGAATAAAATCTATAGCTACTCATAAAAGAAAAATAAGAACTCTAGTAAAGCTTTGGATCTCTCTTTGTCTCTTATTGCTGTGTTGCTGTTTCGGATCTGACATTTCCATTCAAATAACTTCATTGCTGATATTCAATTTTGCATAACTGGTTAGTATCCTTTTACTAGTTTAATTTTTAGCATTGTTTGCATTGTTATGTGTTTAGTTGAATACAAGGGAGCATCCGATTTAGTTTTCGTTCCTTTCTCGCTCAATGTGTGACAATATGTCTATAGTCGCTCCTTATTGGATTTCTTATGTGTCTTGCTTATAGTTGTGAAAGTAAATCTGTTGCTATGAATATTTGATGTTGCTAGTATTTTGCTATTATATCTATGTGTTCCATTATTCCTTCTAGCAGGTTTTGAACTCAAGAGTCTTCTAGAAGATTTTCGGATGAAGCTAGTATATTTAAGTTTATTTTAATGTTGCACATTTTAGCCATTTGTTCTTTTGTTTCGGTTTGTAATATTTGTATAACTCTAACTCTATATATATATATAATATAACTTGGGGATCGTCTAAAGGGGGGAGGGGAATTATGTGCTAATTGTTTTACTTATCTATTCCATGTTAATAAGTGTGGTTGTTAAAATCTGTCTATGTTGCTCAAATAGTAAATTAGGCAAGCTCATTAGAATATATCTGATATAATCGGTCTAAAATCAATTTGGTTTATAACTTTGTCATTGTTTATTATTAAAAAATGTAGAATCTGACCAATAGTAATTAGATATCACGCCTAAGGTTTAAACAACCTGATTGATTTTTGGGTTAGAAATCATATGCATAGGCGTCATTTATTAATTTCTTGCATGTTAAAATAGTGAATCAAATCTGAGCATATTTTTCTGCTGCAACATAAAACAATGTAAAGTTTATTTGTCAGCATGTTTTATTAAATAAAATTATTGCGACTATTTTCTACTCTATGCTTGGTTTAATATTTTCGGCTTGTTTAAAAGTTGAACAGTATCATACTAAATTTAATTAAAATCTGGACTGTCTTAAGTGCTTGCTTGCTTAGGTTAATCAACTAGTCCAAATAATTCAATTTTTTTAAAAATAACTCAAGCCTGTCATTTAATGTTAAATTCTAATTAATCTGTTATTAACATTTTCCAGCATGATAATAACTTAGATAGCATGACTGTAGATTTCTAATAATTTTCAACATGTTAAAATCTGAACTGTCGTAAATAAAATATGGTTCGACTGTCACTGTTATTTTGCTAATAATATTTTCAGCATGTTGATTAACTAAATAGCATTTTGTTATAAATTTTGTCACTGGCATAATTTTTTTTCTGGCCATTTAGAATAAACATTGATAATTGACTATTGCTTTTCTGCCCATATATTTCTATCTAAGCTAATCTGCCCGGATAAAATCAAAATCAGCTACTGATAATTTATTGCATATGCTGCTTGCTACCCTAATTCAACTCCGCTTTAAGTATTAATCTTTGCATCATAATTTTGCCACTTAGAATCAGCTACCGAATAATTCATGCATCTAATAAACGTATTACTACTTAAAATAAATGTTTGTATTAATAAATTGACCTGCTACTGCTCTAAAAAATTATTTCCTGTATCTGTGATACCCTTTGCCACTGTTAAAATCAGTTTACAACTAAAATCTACCTTATGTCATAATTATCCGCCCTTTCATTAATTAACTGTTATATTGTTGTGTTGCTTGTTGTATGCTTATATGTTCACACACACGTATGCAACCCTTTCACTTTATGTGTGTTTGCTAGCAGGTTTAAACTAAAATCTAGAGGCTAATATGAGATCCTATTTGCTAAATGCTGCGTCCTAATTGTTTGACTTGATGTCTAGGTGGGCCTATTATATTTTATTTTGTCTAAATTCACCCTAATAGCAGTCCAATGCCTCTTGGACCTTACGTAGGGACGCTAGACACCTTTTAGAGACGAAAAGCATGCGGTGGTGGGGTAGGGGTAGTTTAGGCCCTATGGAGATGATGACATCGACTCGTTCTTAAAGACAAACCTTGGTTTTGTCTGTCCCTACAAGAAGCGATCGAAATAAAGAAAAGTCGAGTGCTGATCCTAAAGTCCTTTTGAGTCCCCCTGTCCTTTATCCCTTTATGTGTTTATAATAATTATTTGGGGTAGCTTAAATAAAATAAAAAATTATTTATTCTATTTGATTTCGCAATTTCTGTCTCCTCGCTCCTCTTTTATTAATTGTTTAAATATTTATTTCTAATTTATTACATCACCTAGTCATCATGCTAATAAAAAATAAAATAATAAATGAAGTGACCATACTTGCTATTTGTAACCCCCACATATTGCATGAGACACGGCCGGGACCCACATTTGTGGATCTCGAGGGATGCCTAACACCTTCCCCTCGAGGTAATTTGAACCCTTACCCTGATCTCTGGTTCGTTGACCTTAGCTAGACTTAGTTAGGTTAGATAGGTGCCCTAACGCGCCTTAATTCGTTAGGTGGCGACTCTTCAATCTACCCAAAGCCCAAAAGAGTTGTTAGGTCGTGCACTAGAATCCGTTTTGTGAAAAACGGGGCGCGACAACCGATATGGGGACGCGAGTTCATATTAACTCAAGCTCCCATAAACCATGTAGCCATCATGGGCAGAAAAAAGGTCATACTTTTTAGATGATCCCTTAGTGCTTTTTAGCATAGACTAGTGGATCCACTTAGTAGTTCAGGTTTTATACCGATGGCAAGGTATAGGACGGTCCTTGGCAACGTGAGGTAAAACGTTGTACCATCACTTAGGCTTATAGTGATGGTTGTCGGTTAGAGAATCTCCCACAAAAGTTATATTATTTTCTAAATGAGTAAAGTTAAGTTTGTTATTGCTTTATCTTTAACGAACTAAGATTGTTTTCAGTTGTTTTATAAGCTTTATATGTATTGCATGTGTTTCATTGCTTTATATTTGAGTTAAGTTATTCAAAAGTTGAGAAGAGCCAGGTAAGAGTTTCCTTTCAGAATTCTTTCAAGCCTATATCTTGTTTTAGCATTCCAACTCGCATACTCGTACATTCAATGTACTAATGTTAGTTGGCCGGCATTTTATTATGATGCAGACGCAGGTAACCAGGATCAACATCCAGAGCCTCGCTTATCCAGCTTGAGCACTCAGAGTTTGTGGTGAGCCTTCTTGCATTCGGAGGACTCCTTTATTTGCTTTCTAGTTTAGTTCATTAGGATGTTGTGGGGTTTGTCCCAACATCCATCTCAGTTGTTTTAGAGGCTTCATAGACTGTCAGTTATTAGCTCTTTAGTCTTCTCATTTTATCTTATGTTAAGTCTTGGGTTGCCATTTTGGCCAAGTTGAATGTTTAACTCTTTTAATATTCTAAGTTATATTATTAAGCTATTTGAGTAAGTTCAAGTGATCTTTGTAATCATGCTTAGAGTCTTCTGCTGAGTTAAGTAAGTCAGGCCAAAGGTTCGCTTGGGGCTAGCAATGGTCTTCAAGTGCCAGCCCCGCCCAGGGTGTAGGCTCGGGGTGTGATAAACTTGGTATCAGAGCACATAGTTCAAGAGTCCTAGGGAGTCTATGAAGCCGTGTTTGTAGAGTCCTGGTTATCGGTGTGAAGCGCACCACATCTATAATTAAGAGGCTGCAACATTTATGAATTACTTCACTTCTTTCACACTCATTTCGTGCGTTAGACTTTGATCTCTAAAAAGTTTCCTTCTAATTTGTGCTTGTGCGTGTTTTCAGATAATCATGCCTCCACGAAGAGGTGTCAGATGTCGTCCTGCTAGGCGTAATGTTGAGGAGCAAGAGTTGCCAAATGCACCTGAAGTGCAACCTCAAGGAGAAGTCACCAATGTTGAGTTCAGAGAGGCTATAAGGATGCTCAGTCAAGTTGTGACCAACTAAGCTGGGCAGCAGAGAGGAGCTCGACAAGAAGAGGCTGACACTTCAAGGATTCGTGAGTTCTTGAGGATGAATCCTCCAAGTTTCACTAGTTCAAACACTACAGAGGATCCAGAGAACTTCATTGAAGAACTGAAAAAAGTGTTCGATGTGATGCATGTTACTGTGAGAGTTTATCAGATGAAAAATGTTGCTAGGACTTGGTTTGATCAGTGGAAATGAGGTAGAGCTGAGGATGCACCACCTGCGAGTTGGGCATGTTTTGAAGAGACTTTCTTGGGGCGTTTCTTTCCCCGAGAGCTAAAAGAGGCCAAGGTACGTGAGTTTCTCACACTTAAGCAGGATTCTCTAAGTGTTCATGAATATGGGTTGAAGTTCACCCAACTATCCCGTTATGCTCCGGAGATGGTTAAGGACATGAAGAGTAGAATGAGCTTATTTGTTGTTGGGTTGGGCCGTCTATCAAGCAAAGAGGGCAGGGCAACAATGTTGATAGGTGACATGGACATATCAAGATTGATGGTTTATGTCCAGCAGGTTGAGGAAGAGAAGCTGAGAGATAGGGAAGAGTTCAGAAATAAGAAAGTGAAGACAGATAATGAGTTTGGGTAGCAGAAGGGTAGTGTGAATCGTCTGTCCTTTCAGAAGGAAAAGGGGCCTGCACCATCATCTGCTAGTACACCTGCACCCAGAAACAAAGGTGAGTATAATGGCCAGTATTCACAGAACATCAGAGCTAGACCAGCACAGTCTCAAGGTAGTGTGGCACAAGGAGGTAATTGGGCTCCTGTATGTGGTAGGTGTGGTAGAAACCACTTAGGTAAGTTCGTGATAGCCAGACAAGTTGTTTCAAGTGTGGGCAAGAGGGACACTTCTTGAAAGAGTGTCATAAGAATAAACAAGGTAGTGGAAATCCGGGCAATAGAGCCCATCTTCATCAGCTGCTCCACCAGACAGGGCTGCACCTAGAGGAGCTACTTCCGGTACTGGCGGAGGGGCAAACCGCCTCTATGCGATCACGAGTCGCCAAGAGCAAGAAAACTCTCCAGATATTGTCACTAGTATGATCAAAGTCTTTACTTTCGATGTTTATGCTGTGTTAGACCTAGGAGCAAGTTTATCTTTTGTAACCCCTTATGTTGCAAATAAGTTTGAAGTTATTCCTAAGAAACTTTGTGAACCCTTCTGCGTTTCTACACCTGTTGGGGAGTCTATTCTAGCTGAACGAGTTTATCGTGATTGTGTCATTTCCATCAATCACAAAGACACCATGGCTGATTTAGTTAAATTAGACATGGTAGATTTTGATGTCATTCTAGGTATGGACTGGCTTCATGCCTGTTATGCATCGATAGATTGTAGAACTCGAGTTGGCAAGTTTTAGATTCCTAATGAGCCAGTCATATAGTGGAGTAGTAGTTCAGCAGTGCCTAAGGGTCGTTTTATTTCGTACCTTAAGGCGAGAAAGTTAGTTTCGAAGGGTTGTATCTATCACTTAGTCCGAGTTAATGACTCAAATGTTGAGGTACCTCCTATTCAAATAGTTCATATAGTAAAAGAGTTTCCAGAAGTCTTTCCTGATGACCTACCCGGAGTCCCTCCTGACAGAGAAATAGACTTCGGCATAGACATCATTCCAAATACTCGTCCTATCTCTATTCCGCCATACAGAATGGCACCGGTAGAGTTGAAAGAATTGAAAGAGCAGTTAAAGGGTCTTTTAGATAAGGGCTTTATTCGACTAAGTGTCTCACCTTGGAGCGCTCCGGTCTTATTTGTGAGGAAGAATGATGGTTCCCTTAGAATGTGTATAGATTACCGTCAGTTGAATAAGGTTACCATTATGAACAAGTATCCTCTTCCAAGGATTGATGATCTTTTTTATCAGCTTCAGGGTGCTTCCTGTTTCTCAAAAATCGACCTCAGATCAGGTTACCATCAGTTAAAGTAAGGGAATGTGATATTCCAAAGACAGCTTTCAGAACCAAATATAGTCATTATGAGTTTTTGGTCATGTCATCTGGTTTGACCAATGCACCAGCAACGTTCATGGATCTTATGAATAGAGTCTTCAAACCTTATTTAGATATGTTTGTTATCGTATTCATTGATGACATACTAATCTATTCAAGAAATGAAGAAGATCATGCTAGTCATCTCAGAATAGTTCTTCATACTTTGAAAGATAAAGAGTTGTATGTCAAGTTCTCTAAGTGTGAGTTTGGCTTGAGTCTGTGGCGTTCTTGGGACACATAGTTTCCGATGATGGAATTAGAGTTAATACTCAAAAAATTGAGGCAGTGCAAAATTGGCCTAGACCCACATCTCCAACTGATATTAATAGTTTGTTGGGTTTAGTTGGCTATTATAGAAGGTTTGTAAATGATTTTTCATCCATTTCGTCCCTTTTGACGAAGTTGACTCAGAAAATAGTGAAGTTTCAATGGTCTGAAACTTGTGAGAAAAGCTTTCAGGAATTGAAGTAAAGGTTGACTACTACCCCAGTTTTAACCTTACCAGAAGGTACTTAAGATTTTGTGGTGTATTGTGATGCATCTAAAGTTGGCTTGGGTTGTGTTTTAATGCAGAATGACAAAGTTATAGCTTATGCCTCCAAACAGTTGAAGGTTCATGAGAAGAACTACCCAACCCATGACTTAGAATTGGCTGATATAGTGTTCGCTTTAAAGCTATGGCGTCATTATTTGTATGGTGTTCATGCTGATATATTTACTGATCATAAGAGCCTTCAGTATGTGTTCACCCAGAAAGAGCTTAATCTCAGATAGATGAGGTGGTTAGAAATACTCAAGGAATATGACATAAGTATTCTTTACCACCCAGGTAAGGCCAATGTGGTTGATGATGCGTTAAGCAGGTTGTCTATGGGTAGCACTGCCCATGTTGAGGAAGAAAAGAGAGAGTTAGGAAAGGATGTGCACAGACTTGCACGCCTAGGAGTCCGACTAATGGATTCCATAGAAGGAGGTATACTGGTGATGAATGGGGCTGCGTCATCATTAGTGTCAAAATTAAATGGCAAGCAAGACCAAGACCCTATTTTGCTTGAATTAAAGGCAAATGTTCTTAAGCAAAAAGTATTAGCTTTTGAACAAGGGGGAGATGGCGTACTGAGATATCAAGGTAGATTGTGCATACCAATGGTGGATGGACTCCAAGAGAGGATCATGGAGGAGGCTCATAGCTCCAGATATTCCATTCATCCGGGTTCCACAAAGATGTATCGTGATTTGAAAGAAGTGTATTGGTGGAATAGAATGAAAAAGAGCATTGCAGAATTTGTTGCTAAGTGTCCAAATTGCCAACAAGTTAAAGTAGAGCACCAAACGCTCGGTGGTTTGGCACAGAATATAGAACTTTCGAAATGGAAGTGGGAGATGATTAATATGGATTTCATCACAGGCTTGCCAAGGTCTCATAGACAGCATGATTCTATTTGGGTTACTGTCGACAGAATGATAAAATCAGCTCATTTTCTATCGGTAAAGACTACCCATTCAGCAAAAGATTATGCCAAGTTATATATTCAAAAGGTGGTAAGACTTCATGGGGTCCCAGTATCTATTATTTCAGATAGAGGTGCACAATTTACTACACAATTATGGAAATCTTTTCAGAAAGACTTGGGTTCAAAGATGAACTTAAGTACTGTCTTTCATCCTCACACAGATAGTCAAGTAGAGCGCACTATTCAGACCTTAGAGGATATGTTGAGGGCATGTGTGATTGATTTCAAAGGTAATAGTTAACTTTGGAAAGTATAAGGAAATCTGGAAAATTATATGTAAGTTAAAGTAAGTTATTGGTCAACTTCAAACGACCATAACTCCTAGCTCAGGATGAGTTAGGTGTAGTTCCAGATATGGTTGGAAATATTTTGGAATGATCTTTCCAATGCCGCTAAGTTTGCACAATTTCGAGTTCGTATGAGTGAGTTATTCTCTTTGGAAGTTGGGTTGTTCAAATAAGAAAATGCCCAATTCGGATTTTGAAGGGTAGTTTGATCTTTTCCTTACCCAATTAATTAAATCCATTTTTAATAAAATAGTTGGGGTCAAAACTGAGTTAGTCAGTTTGCACTTTTGAGAAATAGAGTTAGGGCTTTTGGAGAAAGAACGCAAGAGAAAGGAGAAGAGGAAAAGCAAGATTCGCCAAGAACGATCGATTTCGGTTACGGATTTCACCAAGGAATTGACCCCACAAGGTATGTGATATCACATAGCGTTGGGTTAGTTCACCCACGTGCCAAGCATGTTTAATTCAGCGTATTTTCGTCCTAAAAAGATTGAGAATTTGATGTTCTTGATAGATGTTCTTGAATTGATTTCGTTCTTGAATATGAGTTAGGATTTAGGAGTTTCTTGATGATTAAGTGTTGCTTTCTTGGTTGTTTGGGTTGGATTTTGTGTATATGATTTGGGTACATGAATCTAAAGTGAATTTGGAGAAAGAATCAGATTAAAACGATTTAGGATTCAGACAATGAGTTGAAAAACTCGTCAGACGCACCTGGGGAGGGCCAGGCACGTTGCGCCCTCATAGCGCCAGAAGGCTGGGGTGGCGCGCCTGCAGTGCGCCCAAAACAAGCCCTAGTAAGTTGGGGCCTGGCGCGGCGCGCCAGCGACGCACCCAGATCGACATTTTTCACCAATCTTTTATCGTTTAGCCTATTTAAGTTATTCTAAAGTGTCCTAACACTTTCCATTGATTCTTACTACTCAAAATGACATCTAAACACCTAGAAATCATCCAGAAACATTAATCATAACCTTGAATCCATAAATTCAAATTCAAGAAAAATTAAGATCCAAGTCTAGGAAGTTCTTCGAGTCTTTTCAAGAAATCTTTTGCAAATGCTTTTAACTTTGTTTTAAGGCTTAAGTTCAAGTTAAGCAAAGAGTAAATATTTGAAGTTTCATTTCTTCAAATAAGTATACGGGAACTAAGTATTCGTTTCAGAATTCTTTCAAGCCTATATCTTGTTTTAGCATTCCAACTCGCATACTCGTACATTCAATGGACTGATGTCAGTTGGCCTGCATCTTATTATGATGCAGACGCAGGTAACCAGGATCAGCATCCAACACCTCGTTGATCCAGCTTGAGCACTCAAAGTCTGTGGTGAGCCTCCTTGCATTCGGAGGACTCCTTTATTTGCTTTCTAGTTTAGTTCATTAGAATGTTATGGGGTTTGTCCCAACATCCATCTCAGTTGTTTTAGAGGCTTCATAGACAGTCAGTTATTTGTTCTTTAGTCTTCTCATTTTATCTTATGTTAAGTCTTGGGTTGCCATTTTGGCCAAGTTGAATGTTTAACTCTTTTAACATTCTAATTTATATTATTAAGCTATTTGAGTAAGTTCATGTAATCTTTGTAATCATGCTTAGAGTCTTCCCCTGAGTTAAGTAAGTCAGGTCAAGGGTTCGCTTGGGGACAACAATGGTCTTCAAGTGCCAGTCCCGCCCAGGGTGTAGGCTCGGAGAGTGACAATATTTCACATACACAAAAATTGGCAAACATCTAGCAAAGAATATATAACTTCATATTCAAATAATTAATAGCATATCACATGCTTACCATTTAAACTGTTTTAATTTTTGAATTGTTCAATTTTGAAATTTTTTATTTTTGTTATATTCGATTTCTTATAGTCATTTGTGTGTATATATATATATATATATATATATATATATCTAATTCAAAACGAAAAAAATTAAAATTCTTTTGGAGGGTAATGTATGAATTTTTCTTTTTAAAAAAATCCCAATTTCAGATTCTACTTATACAAGTGAAGCTTTTATCAAAATTTAATTATGTATTGAAATAATTTCATTAACAATTAAATTATGCAACTTAAATTTTTCTTCAACTGCTTAATTTTGATCTACCCATAAACAGATTGAGATTTTAAATGCACCATCATTATTCATTATTGTAGAAGCTATCACTATTCATTAAAGTACCACCCACCATAACATTATCCTGACATCTCAATGATTTTTTTTGGCCAAAGTTATCTCCGGCCCCTCAAAGTTGTCCTCATTATTCATTTAGACACCTCAACTACACCTAGTACATATTGAACACCTCTACCACCCCAGATTTGAACCGTCTAAGCATTTTTTGCCTACATGGCAAATCGTTTGTGATTCACGCAAATGGGGCGCTTGAATTGTTTTTTCTCCCATTTTTTACCCTGCATTTAAGACATCCAACGTTAAAATTTTAACTTGGATATAAAATTCCCAATTCTTCTTCCCCCAAATCTATTTTAGAACCCTAAATCCCCAATTCTCTCTTCTTTCTCTAAATATCCAATGTTTCTCTCTTCTAAATCAAGCCATTTTCGTTTATCAAATGTCGCAAAGTTCAGTGAATATCGAGGAAGTCGATGTATGTAAGTGTGATTATTATTGTCGACTGAAAACTTCGAGGACTCCATTGAACCCAGGTCGTCGATTTTTTGGATGCAAATCATCAAAGGTTTGTAATTATTCGAACAAAAATTATTGTTATTGTATTATTTGAAAAATGAACATTTTTGTATATTTATTACTATTATGTGGTTTGTAGGAAAATGGTGGATGTGGCAATTTTAGATGGATTGATCCGTCACTTGAAAATGCTGATGAATCATCCTTAATGAATAGATTCATAGATGGTCAAAATCCGATTGATCGACTAAAGAGAAAAGTGAAAGAGCTTGAAGAAGAAAGGGATTCTTTGAAATTTCAATTGAATGAAAATGAAGAGAAGATAATGGTATTGAACAAGAAGCTCATGGAAGTTAAACTCCAAAGGGATTGGGAAAATGTCAAATTTAACCGAGTTGTGATTGTTTTTCTTTGTCTGCTAACTATAAAATGGTTCTTTAATATTGTGTAGTTCA